>CANNZV010002375.1:0-58480 GCA_947561585.1 Caprella mutica
TATCATTGATATTTATAGGATGGAATAGACTGTATCATTGATACTTATAGGATGGAATAGACTGTATCATTGATACTTATGGGATGGAATAGACTGTATCATTGATACTTATGGGATGGAATAGACTGTATTGATATTTATAGGATGGAATAGACTGTATCATTGATACTTATAGGATGGAATAGACTGTATCATTGATACTTATGGGATGGAATAGACTGTATCATTGATACTTATGGGATGGAATAGACTGTATCATTGATACTTATGGGATGGAATAGACTGTATGATTGATATTTGTAGGATGGAATAGACTGTATCATTGATACTTATAGGATGGAATAGACTGTATCATTGATACTTATAGGATGGAATAGACTGTATCATTGATACTTATGGGATGGAATAGACTGTATGATTGATATTTATAGGATGGAATAGACTGTATCATTGATACTTATAGGATGGAATAGACTGTATCATTGATACTTATGGGATGGAATAGACTGTATCATTGATACTTATGGGATGAAATAGACCGTATGATTGATACTTATGGGATGGAATAGACTGTATCATTGATACTTATGGGATGGAATAGACTGTATCATTGATACTTATGGGATGGAATAGACTGTATGATTGATATTTATAGGATGGAATAGACTGTATCATTGATACTTATAGGATGGAATAGACTGTATCATTGATACTTATGGGATGGAATAGACTGTATCATTGATACTTATAGGATGGAATAGACTGTATCATTGATACTTATGGGATGAATTAGACTGTATGATTGATACTTATGGGATGGAATAGACTGTATCATTGATACTTATGGGATGGAATAGACTGTATGATTGATACTTATGGGATGGAATAGACTGTATCATTGATACTTATGGGATGGAATAGACTGTATGATTGATAGTTATAGTATGAAATAGACTGTATGATTGATACTTATTGGATGGAATAGACTGTATCATTGATACTTATAGGATGGAATAGACTGTATCATTGATACTTATGGGATGAAATAGACTGTATGATTGATACTTATGGGATGGAATAGACTGTATCATTGATACTTATAGGATGGAATAGACTGTATCATTGATACTTATGGGATGGAATAGACTGTATGATTGATACTTATGGGATGGAATAGACTGTATGATTGATACTTATGGGATGGAATAGACTGTATCATTGATACTTATGGGATGGAATAGACTGTATCATTGATACTTATGGGATGGAATAGACTGTATCATTGATACTTATAGGATGGAATAGACTGTATCATTGATACTTATAGGATGGAATAGACTGTATCATTGATACTTATGGGATGGAATAGACTGTATCATTGATATTTATAGGATGGAATAGACTGTATCATTGATACTTATGGGATGAAATAGACTGTATGATTGATACTTATGGGATGGAATAGACTGTATCATTGATACTTATGGGATGGAATAGACTGTATGATTGATACTTATGGAATGGAATAGACTGTATCATTGATACTTATGGGATGGAATAGACTGTATGATTGATAGTTATAGTATGAAATAGAATGTATGATTGATACTTACAGGATGAAATAGACTGTATCATTGATACTTATGGGATGGAATAGACTGTATCATTGATACTTATAGGATGGAATAGACTGTATCATTGATACTTATTGGATGGAATAGACTGTATCATTGATACTTATAGGATGGAATAGACTGTATCATTGATACTTATGGGATGAAATAGACTGTATGATTGATACTTATGGGATGGAATAGACTGTATCATTGATACTTATGGGATGGAATAGACTGTATGATTGATAGTTATAGTATGAAATAGACTGTATGATTGATACTTACAGGATGAAATAGACTGTATCATTGATACTTATGGGATGGAATAGACTGTATCATTGATACTTATAGGATGAAATAGACTGTATCATTGATACTTATAGGATGGAATAGACTGTATCATTGATACTTATGGGATGGAATAGACTGTATCATTGATACTTATGGGATGGAATAGACTGTATCATTGATACTTATGGGATGGAATAGACTGTATCATTGATACTTATGGGATGGAATAGACTGTATCATTGATACTTATGGGATGGAATAGACTGTATCATTGATACTTACAGGATGAAATAGACTGTATCATTGATACTTATGGGATGAAACAGTGACTATATCATTGATACTTATAGGATGGAATAGACTGTATCATTGATACTTATAGGATGGAATAGACTGTATCATTGATACTTATAGGATGAAATAGACTGTATCATTGATACTTACAAGATGAAATAGACTGTATCATTGATACTTATAGGATGGAATAGACTGTATCATTGATACTTATAGGATGGAATAGACTGTATCATTGATACTTATAGGATGGAATAGACTGTATCATTGATACTTATGGGATGGAATAGACTGTATCATTGATACTTATGGGATGGAATAGACTGTATCATTGATACTTATGGGATGGAATAGACTGTATCATTGATACTTATGGGATGGAATAGACTGTATCATTGATACTTATGGGATGGAATAGACTGTATCATTGATACTTACAGGATGAAATAGACTGTATCATTGATACTTATGGGATGAAACAGTGACTATATCATTGATACTTATGGGATGGAATAGACTGTATCATTGATACTTATAGGATGAAATAGACTGTATCATTGATACTTATAGGATGGAATAGACTGTATCATTGATACTTATGGGATGGAATAGACTGTATCATTGATACTTATGGGATGGAATAGACTGTATCATTGATACTTATGGGATGGAATAGACTGTATCATTGATACTTATGGGATGGAATAGACTGTATCATTGATACTTATGGGATGGAATAGACTGTATCATTGATACTTACAGGATGAAATAGACTGTATCATTGATACTTATGGGATGAAACAGTGACTATATAATTGATACTTATAGGATGGAATAGACTGTATCATTGATACTTATAGGATGGAATAGACTGTATCATTGATACTTATAGGATGAAATAGACTGTATCATTGATACTTACAAGATGAAATAGACTGTATCATTGATACTTATAGGATGGAATAGACTGTATCATTGATACTTATAGGATGGAATAGACTGTATCATTGATACTTATAGGATGAAATAGACTGTATCATTGATACTTATAGGATGAAATAGACTGTATCATTGATACTTACAGGATGAAATAGACTGTATCATTGATACTTATAGGATGGAATAGACTGTATCATTGATACTTATGGGATGGAATAGACTGTATCATTGATACTTATAGGACGAAATAGACTGTATCATTGATACTTATAGGATGAAATAGACTGTATCATTGATACTTACAGGATGAAATAGACTGTATCATTGATACTTATAGGATGGAATAGACTGTATCATTGATACTTATAGGATGAAATAGACTGTATCATTGATACTTACAGGATGAAATAGACTGTATCATTGATACTTATAGGATGGAATAGACTGTATCATTGATACTTATGGGATGGAATAGACTGTATCATTGATACTTATAGGACGAAATAGACTGTGTATCATTGATACTTATAGGACGAAATAGACTGTATCATTGATACTTTTTTTAAAGTTACCTTAGGGCTTTCTTCAATCAAATAAATTATCCCTTACTCAAATATTTTCATATAAATGTAATTGATTGATTAAATAAACTCTTTTATTTATTTATTTTATTTACTTATAGGATGAAATTGAGTGTATCATTGATACTTATAGGATGAAATAGACTGCATCATTGATACACATTGAACTTTTATATATGTTCCACTCAATTTGCAGATTTCCCTCAATCTTGAGAATGCGCTGCACGTTTTTAAGATCTTGAAAATATGAGACAATCCCAAGATTGTGGTATATTTTCAAGATCCTAAAAATGTGCAGCGCATTCTCGCATGTAATAGCAGTAATTTTATGGAAAAGTTTTCATAATTTTTCATTTAATTCAAAGAAACGTTATTTCTCGAGATAGCGCAAATCGTCAAATGATGCGGAACATATATAATTGTATCATGATATAATTATAAAATTATCCACATAAGTTCTTTTATATAAAACTAGATCGTTTCAACGTTCCATTATTCAACTCGAAACTCAAATTGATTAATTCAAAGATTTAAAAGTTTAATGACATAATTTTTTTCCATCTAAAAGCAGTATTCCCAAACTGATTAAAATCCTTGTTGTATTTTAAATATATATATTTCACTTTCTACCAAAACCCTGTTAGTTTAGTCTATTTAATTAATGTTTTCTGTTCATCATTATCCCAAATGGCACACTCGAAACCTCCAGGAAGTCACGTCCTGCAGACCGGGTTATCGACTTCCAGGAAGCTACCAGCCTAACATGAAAAATGTATTATCAAAGAATGAGATAAGTAAAATAAATGGTATAGAATAGGGTAAGTTACGAATTATCTGTCGGTTTCACATCTTCGGTTATACAAGTAAAAGCGGTTATGATAATTATTTATTGTTATTTTCTATGATACCTGAAGGCATCATGAATACTAATAAAAATAGTTATTAAATAATAATTAATATATCATATTTTTAAGTACGACTGAAGAAGGGATGCAGACTGATAATTCTGAGCTTACAGTACTTCATTTCTTCAAATAATACATAGATTGATGAGGGTATTATCAATAGTTATGGTGGGGCCATAGAAGATTGGAGTAGGTTAAATCTCCTTTGGCCCCACCATAACTTTCTCCTAGTGTTGAAGCAAAATGATTTAATTTAACAGTAAAAAAGTGAGCGTAAATTTAATACGCTGAGAGCAGACTGAAGATCAGCTCCAAGTTCTTTACTTATTAAACAGAAATCTCTTACAGACAACGTACTAAATTTTGAACCAACCTCTCCCAACTTAATTACATTAACTCTAACTAATGCAGTATAAATTCAATAAACTCTACACCCTTCTGAATATATAACACCAACTAAAAAGCTTAAGCAACTTCTTATTATTTAATTATATTTAGTTAATTACCGACGATGAAGAAGATAAAAGTAGAGACAAGAGTTGAATACAGAATGAACTGCTCTGCAATTTGCGCTTAACTATTCACATCTGAACAAAAATGATATCATTACTTAGAAACTTACTACCGGAGTTAATATATAAACTGTGAAGTTCTAAATGACGTAATGTATGAAGCGTTCAAGCTCTAGCAAAACAAAAACGCTCTGCAAAAAATTACACACTTTGTTGAGTTAAGTAGCTAATCGAATAATATTAACTTGTTTGAGCTCGGGAATAATTAGTGAAGGATACTTAGAGAGATACATGGGGATGTTTATACGGAGACACGGGGATATTTATACGGAGACACGGGGATATTTATACGGAGACATGGGGATGTTTATACGGAGACATGGGGATGTTTATACGGAGACATGGGGATGTTTATACGGAGACATGGGGATGTTTATACGGAGACATGGGGATGTTTATACGGAGACATGGGGATGTTTATACGGAGACATGGGGATATTTATACGGAGACATGGGGATATTTATACGGAGACATGGGGATGTTTATACGGAGACATGGGGATGTTTATACGGAGACATGGGGATGTTTATACGGAGACATGGGGATATTTATACGGAGACATGGGGATATTTAAACGGAGACATGGCGATATTTATACGGAGACATGGGGATATTTATACGGAGACATGGGGATATTTATACGGAGACATGGGGATATTTATACGGAGACATGGGGATATTTAAACGGAGACATGGCGATATTTATACGGAGACATGGGGATATATATACGGAGACACGGGGATATTTATACGGAGACATGGGGATGTTTATAGGGATACACGGGGATATTTATAGGGATACAAAGGGATATTTAGTGGGTTACACGGTAATATTTAGTGGGATACTTGGGATATTTACTGGGTTATTTCTTATTTAAATGTGAATGCCTAATATTATACGTTAAACTTGACTATAAAACCATGGTTTTGTGCACATCCTCCCACTTCAAAATACCTTTTCTTTGGTTAAGTGGCTGTATAGGCTGAATAGTCAGCACCAGTGACTATCATAAAGGCTCTCTTTTGGAACATCTCAACTGTGAGCACTGTAGGTACCACCCCCATAAGATTTCCATACAATAATCGGATAAATTAGGATATAATACAGTCCTATTAACTATTTTTAGCGGAGAAACTCTCTTACTCGATAAATAACTCCAACTTTGTTAATATATTACACAGGTTACATATATGCTCTCTGAATTTAAGTTAGATATTTAAGGTTACACCTAAAAAGTTAACATTATTCGTAATATTTTCTTTACTATACATTCAGTCATTTTCACATACTTGTATCTGTTTGAAAAGCGATTAAATTTGCTAAGCGATTAAAGATTGACGAAGAAATAACTCTAAGATTTTGAACATTAATACTATCATTCAAAACTTGGAAATCTGTCCAGATGAGGATACAGTAAGCATACGAGATATATGGACAAATCATTCACATTTAGAATAAAGAGAATAGGCCCCTCTTACTTTTAATTTTTTCACACTGTGTACTCACCAAGCCTTTAAAATTGTAGGTCTCAAGTTTAGATAGTAAGATATGATGCTGAACGGTATCAAATGCTTTAGAATAATCTATAAAAATTCCTATTGTTTAGTTTCTCATCTCTAAGTCTCTATATTTGAATTCATTAAAATCAACAATGGCATAAGTTAAAAAAACCTAACTAATTTTTACAAATAATGGAAAAATGATCGGTCATATCTAAAAGACGCAATGCAGCACATTTCTCTATCATAATAATTACGAAATACACCCAATTATACATTCTTTAAATAAGATATTGGCACTGAGTGGCTATGCATGTAATATTCTACTGATATACTATTGATTCACTGCTCCAGTTGCATGTCTACTAAAGTACGCGTGGTTGTGTTTATAGGAGATGATAATTAATAGACTTTTATCTCTATTCTATAAGGTAAAAGTACACATATTGCATGATGGTGAGATTGGTTCTGTTATATATCATGGGATGAGAGTCACGCTATATGCAGCATTTTATCCACTGATTTTGATGCAAGGAAATCTATACCCAATGAGTAGATTAGGTAACATTGCGTCAATATTGTTACAACATTGCAAATGTATTTTATATTATTTTGCCCAAAGTGTTGCAATATGTATGCTGGAATTTAAGTATTAGCTTGCACCAGCTTATTTGAATACGCAAATGGATTTTAATTCTATTATATTTTATCAATAAAATGGTCCTCATCATATCATTGCAAAATTATTCTAATCTTGTTACAACATTGTCCCAATATTGCTACCAGGGTAATATATTTTTGAAAATTATACTTAAATTAGATCTGAATTTAACAGATAGTTAGTATGGAATTGGATTAATTGGGTTGATTTTAGAAATGCATCCAAAATACATTTTATTGAAAATTCATTGAGAGTGTTACCCTACCACAAGAATGATGGTAGGTTTGAATAAAATTAGAGGATTGTTCTGAAGAAATCTAGACTTGCATCAAAATGAATGCAATCATTGATAATTCTCCTTTAATTTTTATCTATTTATTTATCAATCATCAGAAACCCGTTTTCTTAGTTATATTTTTTTTGTTAAATATTTACGAATTTAAACTTACCTTTTAGTTAAAATAATAATCAAAAATGAAATTATTATATTCAATTTAATATAAAAATGATATCAAAGGCCAGCAGCACAACTCTTGTAAAACTTCTACCGAACCAATTCCAAAACATTTCACCCGGTCTACCGAATGTTCAACAACACAGCTGAAATATAAAGAGAACCAATTTCGAGTAGTTCTACTTCGACCGAACGGTTTGTTGTGAGCCAATTATTAAAGTTTGAATGATTCGACAATTGCCCGGCCAGTGCAATTACTCCAAAAAATACAGACAATTTGTCTTTTTATATGGAGATTTGTATATTGTCTATAGGACATTGAGCGTATATCTACATCCCAATAAAGCAGTCCATATTGATCGTTTAGAAGTAATTGAGGATATTAGTTACATATATATGAAGTTGAATAAAAGAAAATAGGTAGGTCATCCATAGTCCTGCGATATCAATGATGCTTTTTTTAACCTTCTATGCCCCTACTTAATATGAGCATGAAAAAAAACGACAAGTTTGTGTTATTCATGTAATATATAGATAAACAAAGCATATTAGATAGCAATGATAAAAAATATTTATAAAATAAAACTAGTGCTTAACTAATGTAAGAGTGCACATGTGCTCTAATATATGAAAGAGTACACCTGTGCTCTAATATTTGAAAGAGTACACATGTGCTCTAATATATGAAAGAGTACACATGTGCTCTAATATATGTAAGAGTACACATGTGCTCTAATATATGAAAGAGTACACATGTGCTCTAATATATGAAAGAGTACACATGTGCTCTAATATATGAAAGAGTACACATGTGCTCTAATATATGAAAGAGTACACATGTGCTCTAATATATGAAAGAGTACACATGTGCTCTAATATATGAAAGAGTACACATGTGCTCTAATATATGAAAGAGTACACATGTGCTCTAATATATGTAAGAGTGCACATGTGCTCTAATATATGAAAGAGTACACATGTGCTCTAATATTTGAAAGAGTACACATGTGCTCTAATATATGTAAGAGTACACATGTGCTCTAATATTTGAAAGAGTACACATGTGCTCTAATATATGTAAGAGTACACATGTGCTCTAATATATGAAAGAGTACACATGTGCTCTAATATATGTAAGAGTACACATGTGCTCTAATATATGAAAGAGTACACATGTGCTCTAATATATGAAAGAGTACACATGTGCTCTAATATATGAAAGAGTACACATGTGCTCTAATATATGAAAGAGTACACATGTGCTCTAATATATGAAAGAGTACACATGTGCTCTAATATATGAAAGAGTACACATGTGCTCTAATATATGAAAGAGTACACATGTGCTCTAATATATGTAAGAGTGCACATGTGCTCTAATATATGAAAGAGTACACATGTGCTCTAATATTTGAAAGAGTACACATGTGCTCTAATATATGTAAGAGTACACATGTGCTCTAATATTTGAAAGAGTACACATGTGCTCTAATATATGTAAGAGTACACATGTGCTCTAATATATGAAAGAGTACACATGTGCTCTAATATATGTAAGAGTACACATGTGCTCTAATATATGAAAGAGTACACATGTGCTCTAATATATGAAAGAGTACACATGTGCTCTAATATATGAAAGAGTACACATGTGCTCTAATATATGAAAGAGTACACATGTGCTCTAATATATGAAAGAGTACACATGTTCTCTAATATATGAAAGAGTACACATGTGTTCTAATATATGAAAGAGTACACATGTGCTCTAATATTTTAAAGAGTACACATGTGCTCTAATATTTGAAAGAGTACACATGTGCTCTAATATTTGAAAGAGTACACATGTGCTCTAATATTTGAAAGAGTATACATGTGCTCTAATATATGAAAGAGTACACATGTGCTCTAATATATGAAAGAGTACACATGTGCTCTAATATATGAAAGAGTACACATGTGCTCTAATATATGAAAGAGTACACATGTGCTCTAATATATGAAAGAGTACACATGTGCTCTAATATATGAAAGAGTACACATGTGCTCTAATATATGTAAGAGTACACATGTGCTGTAATATATGAAAGAGTACATATGTGCTCTAATATATGAAAGAGTACACATGTGCTCTAATATATGTAAGAGTACACATGTGCTCTAATATATGAAAGAGTACACATGTGCTCTAATATATGAAAGAGTACACATGTGCTCTAATATATGAAAGAGTACACATGTGCTCTAATATATGAAAGAGTACACATGTGCTCTAATATATGAAAGAGTACACATGTGTTTAACAGGTCGTTTAAAGAAAATATCTCAAAAAACACCGCCAAATACATCATTTGATAGAGGAGAGATATGTTTCCTTAACGGTTGAAAGGGAATGTATGTACGTATATCCGTAAACTTGATTTCATTGCCGGATGAAAGCCAATTCACTGAGTCTAGAACATTCATATTTAGCAGTGTTTAAAGTACCTAATTAATAGACTAGTGTAATTGCCCGTTAAAAACTACGAGAGAAAAAGTTCGAATATCAAAGTAAAAAATTGTTGGATGGCAGAAATCAAGAATATTTTATTGATAACTATATAAGTATATATCCTTAATTTTTTTAAATTTACAATTAAATTTTTAACTCAAATTTTTATGTTCAAATTTATAATAATTGTTTATTATTACACATACATTTTTTTATATCATGTTCGTTCTTTAAATTGAGTGTTCTCAATAATTAGAGCTTACTTTATATTTCATTAAAATCAGAGCGCTTGTAGACACCGAATAAATGAAAGTGAATCTGCATAAATTAGTCCCCCGCACTGTTGTTAATGGGGCTCGTAATTATAGAGTATTGGAGTAGTGGTTTTTGTAGAGTGGTGCGTATATAATTGGGGTTATAATAATTTGAGTGGCTGGAAATTGTACTATGGGAAAAATCTGCCAACTTCAATAATACAGACAGAACTACAAAAATAATTGGAATGAAAGTTTCGTTCTTCACATCTAAGTTTTTACTGTAAATGTTTTTTTAATTATTATTTCATTTAAATTTGGTCATCTTTTTCCATTTTATTTGAGTTTCGTTTCGATGTTCAGGTATATTTTTTTATCATATTAATGAAAGAAGAACTTATATTGAAGAAGTAAATAGAAAAATAAATATTGAAGTGCAACTATAAAAAATGATCAATTTGTTAATAATCACCTTCGCAATCTTGCGGAAGGTTATATTTTCATCGGAATTTATTTATTTATCATCTTGTTATTCGCTTAACTGAAAAAGTGTTCAACCAAATTGCCTGAAATTTGGTGAAACGATTGGTCCATGTCCAATGACCTGCTGCTAGTCTTTTGGGAGTGACCCGGTCAAAGGTCAAGGTCACGGTCATTTATAACTCAAAAAGTATCGAACCATATTGCATGAAACTTTGTGGAACGATTGGTCAATATACAGGAACCATTTTGATAGATTTTGGGAGTCATCGGGTCAAAGGTCAAGGCCATTTGTAAATTGTCTGAAATTTGATGGTACAATTGGTCAATGTCCAGGAACGATCTTGTGGAATTTTGGAAGCAAACCGTTCAAAGGTCAAAGTCAAGGTCATTTAACCATATTGCATGAAACTTGGTGAGACGATTGGTTATTATCCAGTTAGCAGTTTCCTTAATTTTGGGAGAGAACGGGTCAATGCGGAGGCGAAGGTATGCACTCTACCGAGTGCTCATAATCTAGTTTAATAATAACATTATTAACTATTTCTAACATAATTATTATAAGATACGAATACATTCTCATATTTCAGTATTTATTTGAAGAAAATCAATCATCTTCAAGTTCATATTCCAGGATTCAAGATTTCGTTCAATTAGGGATAATCCTTCTACATTGGGATCAACGTACAAGTTTCCTCGAACTCGTGTCTCTTTTTATGTTAAAGTTCTCTATCAGTCTCCCAAGTATTCTGTACAATTAGAGCTATCGATTTTCGAAGTAAGATCCTAAAAAAAATAAACACAGATTCCCGATAGTATATTTTTTCTCGGTATGATAGTACAGTATTGCAGCGATTCATCATTATATCCGTTATCGAGTATTGGAAGAATTATCTATCTTAGGTTGAAAAAAGTCTAACTTCTTACCATTGATTGTTAATGTACGGTTAAGGTTAACTCTATTGTACTTTAGAACTCCTCCTTAATATCCTCTATAGTGAATATAGTGTCCTGAGTAAATAAGCAGCCTCTATAGTGAACAAATTGTATCTGGCTTGACATAAGATAGCTATCAGTTGTAGAAAACTAATGACTATTCATGTCAGAATAAAGAACATTTGTTCACTATAGAGGCTACTTCTTTACTCAAGACACTACATTCACTATACAGGATTTCATTATATAAGAGTTCTACTGTATTTATGTATAATTTGACTTAAATATCATAATCTTTAACAAAGCTATATGGAATTTTCGTCGTATATGACGGAAGAATGCTTGTTTACGATCCAACTCCGTACACTAAATCAAAACTGAATTTACGGTGATTTTAATTCTCCGATGGGGAATAAAAATGATATTGTAAATGTCCTCTCATTATCCGTAGACTTCTCAACTGTTTACATTCAATTAATTTTCACGCGTGACCTAAAATGCATGAAATCGATTCATTGTTTGCGCAATCGATGCACTAGAGTTATATTAACATTAAAAACGTGAAGTGAATGCAAATATCCTCTATACTAGAGGTACTTTAAACGAAAATGAAAGCAGTACTTGAAAAAATAACTGATATTTAATATAAGTTACCCAAAAAATGTTGTTTGAATTTGAAATAATTTAACGAATTTATTGTTGTTATTTACCAAATATATATATGTCATTGTTAGATACCATTAATGTTAAATAGAAATTTACCTTATTTACCTTATAATAAGTTACTTATTTTTATGAAATAATTAACACATGAAATTGATATAAATACGAATTGCCTCTTTTGTTCAATCGCAACTGGAATATAATATTTAAATATTACAAAATATATACATTTTGCACATGTTACTTGCGTTCAAACATAGTTTACTTTGACGTCTTCGATCGACATATTGACTGGTCATACAAAAGATTACTATAAATAATATTAACTTTTTATTGATAAACGTTATCTTTGAGATCTGTATATAGGTAACCTTTCACGATGATATTTCTATTGATATTATACATCCAATATCGGTTTGCAAGACCATAATCATATGATAATATTATACCTGTGTTATGTTATATTTCATTATTTTGTAATTATATTTCATTATTTTATAATTATATTACATTATTTTATAATTATATTTCATTATTTTATAATTATATTTTATTATTTTGTAATTATATTTCATTATTTTGTAATTATATTTCATTATTTTATAATTATATTTCGTTATTTTATAATTATATTTCATTATTTTATAATTATATTTCATGATTTTATAATTATATTTCATTATTTATAATTATAATTCGTTATTTTATAATTATATTTCATTATTTTATAATTATATTTCGTTATTTTATAATTATATTTCATTATTTCGTAATTATATTTCATTATTTTATAATTATATTTCGTTATTTTATAACTATATTTCATTATTTATAATTATATTTCGTTATTTTATAATTATATTTCATTATTTTATTATTATATTTCAATAATAATATATATATTGTTATAATTATAATAATTATATTCATATTTTATGGGGAAAATAATGACAGGGAATGTGGATATTGTGGCGGGTTATGGGGAACCAACCGTTGAAGCACTTAGGTATGCTATATGTTGTCAAACTAAGTGTTAATTAATGATTAAAACGTATCACTGGATCACTGTATTAAAATAAATCTATTTAAAATCAACAAAATTGGTTTAATTAACCTTTTTGTAAAATAAATTGATAATGAAATTCCATAATAATTTTTCTAGTACTGTACGTATATTTTACACTAAAACATAAGTCCGCATATTACATTATAGCACTAGGCTATAAAATATACTATATAGAACTTGATTATAATAATATTCTACAAATATTTTTAATAAAAAACGATATATTCCATTAAAAGAGAGAAGAATGAAATCTTTAATATATTCCTAAGTTCTAAAAGTTCTGAAGCTGCTAATATTCACCACCGCAATTCAAATATTTGACTAGTGGATTTGGCCAACATTCTCCTGCACTTCAATTCGTCAATAAAACATCAGACTAGAAAACTCCCGCCACGGGGGACTTGTACCATCAAATATGCAAACTAGCGCCACTTTTACAGTTGCCTTTTCCACAGCGATGAAGTCAGGCGCTCTGAAGTGTCTTCAAAAGACTGCAATATTTCATCGTGAGAATTAGGGCATCTTCTTAATGTTTGGAAGGTAGATATTATCACTAAAAGGAAGAAGGAATAATTAAATACATAATGGAATAACTTAGTAAATAATGGGGCCGAAATGAATACAATGTTAAATAATTTTTAGAGTATGAAGAAATTTATCTATAAATTGAATATATTTATGAGTTTAATCCAAATTATCTTTTTTAGTACCTTTGGAAAAATTAGATATATATTGTTAACTTTTTGAAACAGCTTGATAGATTATGATAATTTTAATGTGTACATTTAATACAAATAAAATATTTATTAAAAATATTCAAAATGTGCTTCGTTATTTGTAAAATATGTTCAATCTAACTATAATTGAATGCATTTTTATCCCCCTGTTGCATGTTGCCTGATGCCAATATTTTCCAGAAAAGTGGCGTCAACATAAGTCATTAGTTAATCTGAATGTTAAAACATTTCTTCCCAGCACATTTTTCGGTAACTGTAAGGACACGGTGATTGAGTAGTTTTACCTTATATAACTTTCTTTTACGTTTATCATATAAATTTGATCTAAATTTACAAAATTTACAAAATATAATCACTCCTCATAAACAGTTATCATATCTTTAATTGTCTATCTATCACACTTTAGTAATATTAGGTAATATTGAAAATCCGGAAACCGGAATTCAGGAATACAGAATATCCAGAAAACCTAAAAACTGGAAACTTAAAATTTGAAAATCGGGAGAGAAGATAACCTGGTAAATCGAAAATATACGAAATTCTCAATTTCTTTAGGTTTATTCAAGTTATCTCTAAATGGTTATATTTAATATGAAAAATACTACATTATATATCGCAATATCAAGAGAACTCTTTTCCAATACTGTATTTCGTTAGAATTTAGTTCTGCACACAACAGGAAATTATTTTTATCATGCGCGGAAATTGAGAAGAAATATAAAGACCGGAATGTGATGCAGTGAGAGCAGGAATGTGATACAGTGAGAGCAGGAATGTGATGCAGTGAGAGCAGGAATGTGATGGAGTGAGAGCAGGAATGTGATACAGTGAGAGCAGGAATGTGATACAGTGAGAGCAGGAATGTGATGGAGTAAGAGCAGGAATGTGATGGAGTGAGAGCAGGAATGTGATACAGTGAGAGCAGAAATGTGATACAGTGAGAGCAGGAATGTGATGCAGTGAGAGCAGGAATGTGAATGTGTAGACTGGAATATGTAGAATTGAATATGTAGACTGGAATGTGTAGACTGGAATGTGTAGATTGGAATGTGTAGACTGGAATATGTAGACTGGAATGTGTAGACTGGAATATGTAGAATGGAGTATGTAGACTGGAATGTGTAAACTGGAATATGTAGACTGGAATATGTTCCAGTAATAGCTCGTGCAAGAATATTTCCTCATTCCAGAAAATTAAATGAAAAGAATCAATTACTGTAATTAATTTTATTTCAATCGATTTTTCTTCGAACGTAATATAATTTCTACGCGACTGGTTGACTGATTCCAATGGTAATTGTTAGATGAAATTATATATTGAATTGAAGTAGGAATTATTTGAAAGTCTTTTCTATCATAGAAATTATATGAATGCTTGTTGAACTGTAAAATTTATTATATACTTTACTTCAATGATTATCCTTCCCCCATTTTTGTGATATATAATATCCAGTTTTGTTATTTTTTATCTTCATATTAAATTGAATATTCTTTTTTTTTTTTTTTAATATACTAACAAACATGTAATTAGCATATAATATACAAATATTGAATATACTAATATCAAATTAACAAGTATTGCATGTATATTATCAAATATACTACGTTGAATATACTAACAGTATATTCAACGTTCTAGTTATCATTCAGATTCATATTTTTTATCTATTAAAAGTCAGTTAAAGTATTCATCTCTTATCAGATAAAAACAAACCAATTCGTTTCTAAGGAGAGAAAAGCGACTTTAATATCATAGAATTTACCTTATCAAATGTATGAATAGTAGGTATTTGAAGTTAGGTCGGTACTGCATGTAAGGTAGGTATTGCATGTAATGTAGGTATTACAAGTTAGGTAGGTACTCCAAATATGGTAGGTACTCTAAGTATGGTAGGTATTGCATGTAAGGTAGGTGCTCCAAGTAAAGTAGGTACTCTAAGTATGGTAGGTACTCCAAGTAAGGTAGGTACTCCAAGTATGGTAGGTACTCCAAGTAAGATAGGTGTTCCAAGTAAGGTAGGTGTTCCAAGTGAAGTAGGTACTCTAAGTATGGTAGGTACTCCAAGTAAGGTAGGTGTTCCAAGTAAGGTAGGTGTTCCAAGTAAGGTAGGTGTTCCAAGTAAGGTAGGAGTTCCAAGTAAGGTAGGTGTTCCAAGTAAGGTAGGAGTTCCAAGTAAGGTAGGTGTTCCAAGTAAGGTAGGAGTTCCAAGTAAGGTAGGTGTTCCAAGTAAGGTAGGAGTTCCAAGTAAGGTAGGTGTTCCAAGTAAGGTAGGAGTTCCAAGTAAGGTAGGTGTTCCAAGTAAGGTAGGAGTTCCAAGTAAGGTAGGTGTTCCAAGTAAGGTAGGTGTTCCAAGTAAGGTAGGTATAAATCAAACAAGGAAGAGATTCGAGGAAAAACTCCCGAAGAGTTGGATCCCATTGGTGTCCTATTCGATCGCCTTTGAAGTTGTTTTTTACTGTGAAATCTTTCAGATTAGATTTATTTCTTAGGACATCATTCTTTGATGTTAGTTTACACATCTTCTTTGATAAAAAAGACTGAGTTTGAACGATCACTTAAATTAAAAGAATAAATCTTTTTAAGGAACTTTGCTTTATTTATCTTGATATATTATTTACTTATTTTAGATTAAGTTTTTTATAACTATTTGATGTAAAATTCGATTGTACCTCAAATATACTGTAATGGACTGGATAATAATAATAATTTAAAAAGTGATTAGTTAAAATATAAATATGAAGATATAATTTATTGTTTCTGATATAGAACATCGCGTAAAATAATATAACATACATGATTAGTATACATTGTTATATTGTTTTATTATATATTAGATTAATTTATATTTATTACGTGTTTGTAATTATTAAATAAATATAAATATTCTTTTTAAGATAGATATGATAATGTATTAATTAAATAGTTAACTGGTTCATTGTAAAACATTTAAATACTACTCATTAATTATCTAACTGAATATTCATAGTTAACTGAATATTATAAATATATTCCCAGGAATGTGATATTTAAGCGTCATATGAGTTGGAACCCGGAAATGATGCAAATAGAATAGTGGCATTAAATTATATATAAAGGTCACCATAAATGATTCCAAATATGCTTAGTGGGTGTACGCTTTAAAAACCATATAATACGACAAGTTAATATTTTCTGCTGTATTATGTTTCAATTATATTATTATTATTTATTCAAAAGGAAATAATCGAAAAATTGATTTTTATAATCACATGATAGAAAGAATATTTTAGTTACTAATGACAATTAGTCTACGGAAATGACTTAAGAATATTTCAATTACTGATGACAATCAGTCTACGGAAATGACTAAGAATATTTCAGACACTAATGACAATCAGTCTACGGAGATGACTAAGAATATTTCAGACACTAATGACAATCAGTCTACGGAGATGACTAAGAATATTTCAGACACTAATGACATTCAGTCTACGGAAATGACTGAGAATATTTTAGTTACTAATGACAATCAGTCTACGGAGATGACTAAGAATATTTCAGACACTAATGACAATCAGTCTACGGAGATGACTAAGAATATTTCAGACACTAATGACATTCAGTCTACGGAAATGACTGAGAATATTTTAGTTACTAATGACAATCAGTCTACGGAGATGACTAAGAATATTTCAGACACTAATGACAATCAGTCTACGGAGATGACTAAGAATATTTCAGACACTAATGACAATCAGTCTACGGAGATGACTAAGAATATTTCAGACACTAATGACAATCAGTCTACGAAGATGACTAAGAATATTTCAGACACTAATGACAATCAGTCTACGGAGATGACTAAGAATATTTCAGACACTAATGACATTCAGTCTACGGAAATGACTGAGAATATTTTAGTTACTAATGACAATCAGTCTACGGAGATGACTAAGAATATTTCAGACACTAATGACAATCAGTCTACGGAGATGACTAAGAATATTTCAGACACTAATGACATTCAGTCTACGGAAATGACTGAGAATATTTCAGTTACTAATGACAGTCAGTCTACGGAGATAACTAATAATATTTCAGTTACTAATGACAATGATTAATTGTATCACACGTAATTGCGTAAATGGGTTATTACTTTGTTTATAACTGCAAAGGATAATAGTAGATTATGTAATTAGATATCTGACACTATATAATATAATAACAAATGCACACATATCTCACAATATATATAATATTTAATGGACACATATCTCTCATGGCTCATAACAGCAATACATGGTACACTAGATTGCTAATGTTCAAGTAATTAGAATAATGTGTCTGTGTCAGAGGAGATAAGCTGTTATCAGTTATAATGCTATCATCAGCTGCAGCAACTCTAACTAACAATATAGGAACAACTAAATATTCAAATGAGATCATAGAGGAGCTGTATCAATTGAATCTAAATTTCTAAACACTATCAGTTATGTTTGTAAATTAAATTATTCGACTTTTCGATTTACTTGTAGAATGATTAGAATAAGGAATATAATTGAATCTTTTTTAATGAAAATTTCACTCCAAAATTCTATTTCTCATACCTACCGTTTATATTAAGAAAAACAATAAAAATCTTGAATTAGCTATATTATAAAAGTGAAAATATGGTAAGTTCCAATTTATATTATCTGGTATTCATAATACTTGGAGATACTTGATTTTTCAATATTTTTTGAAAGCTGTTGTAAATTTATCATCTTTAATTTTTTACCGAACTATAAAAGGAAACAACTGTAGGTTCAGATCTCAGTCTTTATTGCATCCTTTTTTATAGACCGACCAGCTAGCTGTGGACACCAGAGGCTACTTTCTGAATCTCTTTTCATGTTGTTTAGCCGTGGTTATCTTTATAGTTGTATGGGTCTGATGTCACGTACATTGTGTAATCAATGTTGACTGCCATCACATGGTGGACGTAAAGCTCAATTACCAACAGGATTTATTATCCTACTTACTGATGGATGATTCCTTCCTTTTTACTGTTTGAAAGGAAGTAGGTACTGTTACACGAAAAACTATAAATTACATTATAAATTGCACTCCATAGTTATTTTCTTTTTTATATAATTATGTCTTTGATTTATCATCAACAATCCTATACATTTTGTGAAGATTCATCATAATAAAAAAGATTCAAGCTCATAGATTTTTTATTATTATTTTTATAGTATCTAGTATATCTTTAGTAGAATGGATACATATATTAATTGTAGTAAAATTAGATACATTGAAATTATATTACTATAGAAAGAATATTTAACAGACAAAAAACAGAAGCAATAATTAATAGCTAAAATTCGACTCTTAGTGATAGATAGGTGCTAACTTTGACCCTGAAGGTATCACATTTTTACTGAAACATAATTTGTTATTTGCGTGGATCATTACTCTAAATTAATCTTTGGTTTCTCGGTTGATTGCTTCACCTTAGAACAACTGAAATTATATCATCGATTATAAAGTATTCTTCATTAAATATTACTTTGTTCATTTCCTTAGACTGATTTTCAAAATATATTCATTTTTATATCACAAAAGGATAACCGTGAATATTTATTTAAACACAGAATCGTGCAAATAACCAATTAAAAATATAAAGTATATACAATCAGGGTTTAGAAGTTTCAATAATTGCTATAATTCATAATATAATATTCACTTTGTATCAAACTCTCCCTTCACTTCCCCCTCACAAATGATATGCTATCACACGTGCCAGGGTTCATTAAAGACACCCACTAGCCGTTCACAGCGCCCTCTGTTCGTCAGACTACCGCCAGAATATTGATGAGACAGCATTCATCATCAGAAATTACACCATAGACGGAATCTTCTAATCAAGTTTGTAATGAGAGAGAAGTAACTGTTCATCATATTGAACTGTAAATGATGTTAATGAATAGGCATTGATGGAAAATATCTTTGACCTTATTGACCCTATTTAGTATGTGACGATTGATATACTAGTAAACTAGTGATGAATAATAAAAAAAACATAAAAGAATCAATTGGAATAGTTAATAAATATAATAAGAAGCAGAATTATAAAAATATGGTAAAAGCCTCAGAATATTTAACATTTATTATAAAACATCCCCGTCTATTTATCACTGATTATAATCGATGATAAAAAGGTCATCTATAAATTATTCAACAAATAATTGAATTTAATATTGAACACTGTATATAAGAATCCTGACGGGACTCCTTATTTATTAATACTGTACGATACATTCCGAATAATATTTACCGTAATCAAAATCAATAGAAATCTGCCAATTATAATATTTTTGAACTGGTTAGAGCGTATCTTTTCAGTTCTCAACAGTACATTTTAGGGTTTCGAAATTGGTGTACTGCATCGGAAATCATAGAAGAGGCCTGCCAATGTTTTGCAATATCACTGCGCTAAATTTTGACTCCAAAGCAATCAAATATATAAAATTTACATACATCGATATTGCAAGTAAGAAACTAATATCTAGGATAGAGATATGCAGCTCTTATTGGTGTCGTAAATTTCTTTACGACGGTCATAAAACTAACAAATTTCACATAATCTGAGGGCTTAAAATTTATGATCCGTCGCGTGAGGTTGAAACTTAGTTAGTGAAAATCAGCATAAAAATCAGGAGTTATTTTTTACACTATTTTTAGTACTTTATGATACGATTCATGGGAGATAAACACTATCATAAGAAAACATTTTTATGTATTAGAATAGATCTTACAAAAATTATACTTTCAACTTCTCCGATATTTTTAGTTTATCTTTATACAAAATATTCCAGCTTTTTTCCACACCTGATAAATAAATTATCACCAAATAAAATACATTCGTGAAAAGAGTGACAAACTAACTATCCGTATGAAACAAGTATGAATTATTATTATATGAATATATATATATTATTATATGAATTATTCCATGAAAGCATAATTATTATTCCAGTTGTACTAAGGGGTCTATTGAATTGATCCCCGGTCATTTGATTCACGCACCATTTGATTACCGGTCAATTGATTCTTGCACTATTTGATTACCGGTCAATTGATTCTTGGTCATTTGATTCCTAGTTATTATATTTTCGCTTATTGAATTGAACATCGTATAGGTGTATATATTAATTACTTAACATATAATCGAAACTTACTACTTATAGTTGATTATAGTAAAAATACTAAGCAATAAGGGTAAAAATAGCTAGCTAGAAATTAAATCTTTTATATTCATATAAGTAACAAATAATGCTATTAAATTTACGATTGTAAAAAATAATATCAATGGTAAAATAAAATGTACTTGCATACTCTGAACTTATTACAACTCATACATATGACAAGTCAAATAAGTATGGAATATGTCTCACAGTTATTATATAGAAAATTAGTTGGAGAGTAATTTTGGCAATTTGGTTATAGTTTTCAGTCAACTATAAAAATACTAGAAAATATTTTGCATGAGACCTGACGGGCCTCATGAGTCCAGTCATAATTGTATAGGTGAGACCTCCTTTAAATGTTCAATTTTCAGACCAGATATAATTGAAGGGATATGCTCCAAATATTTCAATCTAAATCAATCTAAATCTAAATCACACTAAGGTCACTAATTCTGCTCTCTTGACAGTCAATGGAAGCTTCTTAGATTTTTCTGTCTTTCTTGGACGGACTAAATTATCATCTCTTATTATATTTGCTGAATAACACGAACTGGACGAAATTGATATCACATTGGGTGAGCTGACCTTAGCTTATACTCCTGTTTGTGAACTTGCTAGTTTGACGTAAAACGTAAAGCAACAGCGCTCTTATTAAAAACAGCCGGCCTGATAACTAATGATATAAAACAAAATAGAGCAAAACATGTCGCATTAATTTTACTTATATTTATGCAATTAATGAATAAATCATGCACAATTGAAGTAACGGAGTTTCAGCAACTCAAGCAGATTAACTTTCAAAGTAAGCCTTTATTTCCCACTTGAATGGGCTTTTCAGGCTCGCTGATCGTTTCGGGGGTAAAGCTGTTTCCGCCGTAACTATTTCAAACATTATGATGGGCAGGGATCGATAAAAACGTTTTAAGATAAATAGTATACGTATATTATTGACAATGAAACGATTTTTAATCTATAATCTGCATATAATCAGTTAAGCGAAAACAGCTTAACTGAATACTGGCAACAAAATGGTCAAAGTTGAATTTAATATATTTCCAGTTATTGAAGAAATTATTGCTAGCCATGCTCTGTACTTATTTAACTTGTCATAAGGGGGATTTGTAAAAAAAGCGGGTGATGTCTTTACTCTAATAAATGAACTAAAATTGATTTGAATTCACAAAAATATGAAAAAGAATAATTAATTATGCATGTATATTATTGACATTGAATTCTAAATGCATTTTTTCTGAAATAATAATTCATTTGTTACAGCAATCATTTCTACCTGCTTGAATTTGGTAAATGAATCAGAATCAAATGGCGGGGATCGTACTAAGATCTAGTTGAAGTTGTAATAATTTTTCCTACCATTTAAACAGCATAGATTTTCTATACTCCTACACTAAATTTTGTTCGTATATATCAGTGTTTATAGAGATACGGTTTAGATACATATGTAAACTCTATGTACAATGTATAATGGGTAAGTACAGTACCTGTTGTTTATCCGTTGAGAATTCAAATAATATAAAGGACTTAGAATTATATTCACCACAAAAGTTCACTCACTAACCTAGGTTCTGGTTCGGTCGAACCAGCTCTCATAAAAACTCTTATAAAATATTAACGAATCATATCTTTAGTATTTTCTTTAGATAGAGACTTTTGTTTGTTATTTACACATCAATCAGTATCCATATGAGAATATTGATGTATAAGAATATGAAAATATCAAGCAAAGATAAGAAACAAATTCACTGTTGTATTTATTAAATGAATACGCTACGTAATCCTGTTGTCTTACTTTCAGTTTTTTTTTCATATTCCTAATACGTTTAATAGTTTCTTCAAATGTCCTAAATAATTTCTCTGCTATAAATATCTGTAATAACTTTTGATCCTTCGCATATACACTTAATTTTTTTTTGCCCGAAAAGTTCAATTCAGAACTTCATATAGGCTTGAATGTATTATTTTGTTCAATAAAGTTTATCTATTTATTATTATTATTTATTATATGGACGGGATAATTGCCACTTTGTACAGAGCTCATTGCGTGCAATTCTGACACACTCATGAATCTAATGACTAGAGGGAGACTTTGTCTTTTGCCAATGTGGAAAAATAAAAGACGATAGAAGACCAAATCAGATTATAATTAAAATCACTGATATATTTTTATGAGAGCTGGTTCGGGCTAACCAGCCTCTAGGTTACTATGGTTGAATGGAACATATACCGATTAAATTTTTTTTTACTTTAATTAATTTTAATTAAATTAAAAATACATTAATTAATTAATTAATTAAAGAATGATTTTTCAATTATCAAGTTATTGTGACCCGTGGTTATGACATATTGTCATACATCAATGCTCTTCTACGACAGCGGATAGACAGACAGATGGACTGTTCTTTTAATAGTATTCGATTACGTATGTAATTACACATTACGATTTTGATACCTCGAACTTTTATTGAAATGAGGAAAAATATGTTACTCATAGGGCAAGAATTTCTCAACTATTAATTAATTAGTGGTGAATAAGCCATAAGAGAAAAAACAGAAAATGCATCCATAAAAACGTTTGCTAATTACCTGCGGTAAGTCGCGGTGGAATATTTCTCCCGTCGCTGCATAATGTCGTAAGAAACACCGTAAAAGTACCAATAATGAATAAAAAGTGAATATGTACAGTTGGCTGAGGTACTTTACTATTTTAATTTACCATATTACTACGGAATAAAAAGTTTGAAATGATAATATACATGCCATAAATCAAGTAACCAGATAACCGACAATAATGTTATATATAACTGACAAAAATGTTATATATGAAGAAAATTTATGCCACACTCTCATTATGAATTTGTAAACCTTCACTCCTCTGGCAAAGATTGGGTACACTTAACCCTTTGCTAATCTAATGCTCTCTATATTTCATACTCCGCCATTGAGACTTCATCACCTTACTTCATCATCGATTCATCACCTTACTTCATCATCGATTCATCACCTTACTTCATCATCGATTCATCACCTTACTTCATCATCATTGAGATTTCATCATCGCACCATTTACGCCCTGGAAGCTCTGCGGTCCCTTACAAGGCGATGCAGGATGCTAAACAACAAGGGCTGAGCAAAGTGATGATGCACTACTCTGCAAACCCAAACATCAAAATTTACAAGCCTCCTACCTAATACAATTGGCTTTTAAGCTCCACCGTAAACCATATATCGGTTGGAAGCTTCCTCTACTTAAAACGTTAATTAACGAACTCCATTTACTTTGATATACTGCAGTATAAAATGATTAGCATTTAAAAGGCCTACTAACTTTTCGAATTGTTCATGTATAAATTTAGGAATTAATTTGAGAACAACTGATGTCGCCCAACATAATGTAAGAGAGTGTGGTTATTTTTCTTATTAAAAACTATTATCTTTAAATTTCTTTCAACTTTTATTTTCCATTTAGTAGTTCCCTCAAAGAATTACTTTATATATAACCGACAAAAAAAGAGATAACCAACAAAATGATTTAAAAATATATACATAAATAAATAATATAACTTATTCAATGACGGTGGTGGAATGATTGCATATACATAGAAGTATTGAATTTTAAATAAATTTTATATTCATTCGTAAAAGCAATAGTCATACTAATTCAAATTTCAGGCTACTTTTTTGTGTGTGTCACCCTGTATAGCAATGGTTGCCCTAACAAATGGAGACCCATCTAACTTATTAGGCCTCACCATCATTAACAATCAGAGTAAATATGTACTCTATACACACTTATTCATAATCGATACATTAATTATTACACTATTTGTTGACATACTATAATTATATTTAATAATGAAATTGATAAAAGGACAGTTAGTTAGTATCATATTTGAGTCATCCTTTATTAGATTCATTATTTATATAGATATCTCTCTCCATTGTTTTATATTGATTTATGAAAAATAGTCTTTAACTTTTACTTTGTTTATTATTGATGTCCTTATTCTAGGTCGGTTATTGATTATATAATAATAGTGAGTCTATTTGCCCATTGTTAATATTTTGCATCAGTATGTCAAGCATTTAGGAGAAAGAATTTGGTCCAGTGACTTCAAAGATAGGAAGAAAGAAGGTATTGAAAGAATGGCGGCGTTAGAATTTCTAACTTTCTTTTTGCAATTCAGTGGCGTTTTCCCATACACGGTCAATTTTAGTAAATTGAAGTCAAGTACAGATGGGTCATCTGCAAGATTCTCGGTTGTTCTCTTCTTGTATTGTATTGGACTACGTCTTTTTATGTTTTCCACAATTGTCAGTGGTATGAACTACTCGGAAATGAATCATTCAGATTATTTCAGTGCAGGTGCAATAGTACATTTGTTAATGACCTACAACACAATGTTAAATCTAATTGGAACATTATTTTCCTTTGTTAAGAGCAAGAACTTGGCCAGTTTGATAGTACGCCTCTACAAGTTGAACCAAAGAATGAGAATAAAAAGTAAGAAATCGCATAAAGATATATTTCTGCTTGGTCTTTTACTTCTTCAATTAGCTGTCGGTAACAGTATGCTGATATTTTCCGGATTTATGTTCCTAAATAGAAATGAATTATATCACAAGATTTTCCTCATCATTTGGTTGAATGTTGACAATATAACTTTCATATTTGGGTTTAAGATACTCTCCAGAACGGTCTGCAACATATTATCTCCTGAAAATTGCATGAAGTTTCGGGTCAGTGGGACATCACATTTATCAAATACATTAGCTATTAGTAAACAGGTTAGTTAAAGCACAATGGGTTATATATTATCTTTTCAAATAAATAATACGTATAGTATTTTTCATTCTTACCATGTTTATAATTTTATTAACGCTACTTGCAGTTTTAGAGGATAGCGCTAGGGTTATGCTCTTCAACTACAAGGTTTTAGATTTTGTGATAGATAAGCTCATAGGCTTCATTTATTATCACCTCTTCATTTTCCTCTTCCATCTTTTTGTGCAGCCATAAGTGTTTCTGTCTTTTTTTCGTCACATTCCTTTGGTAATCTGGTAGCCTTGCAGGAAGAATGTGCTTATGTGGTGTAATTCTTATTTTGTTCATCAGGTTACCTACATTCTAGACAAATGGCTGACTGCTCACGGTCTTCATCTGTTGTTCTTTTCTTTGGCTGAAATTACCTTTGGAATCTCGACGGCATCGTCGATATTTTACAGCAGCAGGCGAATGATGCCCTTTTCAATCTCCGGAACAGTACTCAACTTCTACATCTTTTTTATCATAGCAAATGCAGCTCAGGATGTATCAAATGAAGTAAGTTCAGATCATTTATCTATTAATAGAAAGCGGCTTCTAACTTGTAATACTAGGATACATAATAAACTAATTTAATTAAAACATAGTCAATTTTTTAGATATAGAAATATTATTGGGATTTAAACTGGGTCTTTCATATAATTTGAATACGAATTCATATCTGCTCCAAGCCAATTTACAAACATTTTCCATAAGTCTGTGATTAGATTTTTGAAATTTTATGTATTTTAAATTTCAAATCCTATGATAAAAAGATATTGAATTTCATAATTTTTCATTATTTTCTTGCTTATTCAGATTGGTTCGATGGGAAATAAACTGAGGGACATGATGCTCAACCCTCAGCTTTCTTTCACTCAACGGACTGAGGTGAGTTGATTGAGAAAATTTTAGACTATTCTAAACTCATTTTGAAACGGAAAAAAACGAATTGCATATTCTTACTTGAAATTAATTGAGAGTTTTTTCTATATGGTATCAGATGATTTTGAGAATGTACTTTTTAAAAGCTATTTCTGTCCCTGTTAGATTTTCCAAAGTCTTTACTGCCTAGATAGATGCAAAGAGTTTTCCGTCAATGGTTGGTTTGGACTCAATCACGCTACTTGTATCAAGGTATTGAAAATTTATCGGATTAAAAATTAAACAATTTCATATATTAAATTTTCTTTAATAATATTTCTCATCATTTTGATTTATTTTTCATAATAAACAGTTGACTAATCTTTATTAAACAAAAAAAATTCCAATTAATTGATATTTTTGATAATTATTTTTTTGTAAATTGAGCTTTAATATTTGTTCAAATAACATTCGAGTATCAATTATTACGTGTGTAGATAATAGATTTTAGCAAAAATAAGATAATAATAGAAAGAGATAGCACTGTGCATTGTATACTTACTGATATTCTTTCTCCAGGTGGCCAGTTTCGCAGTGACGTACATCGTGCTGTTAGTTCAGATCAGTTCTGTTCCGTTGGAGAAGACACAGTCTCCACATTTAAATAATACTTTATGAATATTAGACACAAGACCAAGTCATTTTTATTGTAATTTCAACGCAATTTTCTCAATCTTTTTATCGGTCAGTAAAACAGATTTAATAATTAATTTAAAAGTCTTATATATATGATCAAGGGTTGAGGTAACTATATTAATCAATTTATTTGTAAACTAGTGTACTTTCTCGTTAAAAATAACGGGTCATCATCAATACCAATTAATTTTCCGTTATTACGTTACTTTTAATGAGTTCATTTAAAGTTAAATTTTCTGCATAGTCTCATTTATTTCATAGATAAAAAACATTTAAAAATTTAATAAAAACAGGGGAATTTAAATATCAAGTCAACATATTCCCGTGCGTATCATAGTTACATTCTTCATGTTTAATACCCGTCGTTTAAAAGCGGACACCAAATAAATGGTGCACCGACAGTTGGGCCCAGGACAATTGGGCCCAACGACAATTAGGCCCCAGACAATTGGGCCCCAGACAATTGGGCCCCATGACAATTGGGCCCCAAAACAATAAAGCCCAGAAAAGAAATTTTACCTTGTTTTTACTAGGGAAGTAACAATATTATCTTTGAAATATGCTTTAAATTTTCTATATTTTTTAAATTAGATTCATACTTGATAAGGTATACATTAGCAAGTAGGTACCTTAAATCACATTTGGATGCTAATCTTATGTTTCAATGTAATGAAAATTTTAGAAGTCTTTAAATAAGTTGTATTACTTTGAATCATGACATATGGATCCAATCGATCCATCGTCTGACAAAGACAAATATTTGGTAAAAAAATAAGTAAATTTAAAAGGTTAAGCGTTACATTGAACAGTTGTTTGGATAAAATGAGATTATGAGAATACATTTTGTAATAATAATTCATAATCCTTTTCATTATTGAACACTGCACAGTATTCAAATAATTCACGTTAACTTTAATTCAATTTGTATGTTCCCGTAATTCTACATCCTTATTTTCTATTGTTTCTTTATCTAAAATAGCTACATTCATATTTTCTATTGGCTAAATCCTAACTCATTTACTATTTCAATATAGAGGTACTGTAACTAGGAAATTTCTTGCTTACATGACCTATCTCAGAACAGAAAATTATTGTAGTTTAATAGAATAATACCATTTATTCCTGAAAAGAAATTGTTCTATTAAAAAATAATTATTTTTCATAACGAGAATATTTTTTATCATGTAAGGAATATTCTTTAATTTAAATATAATCTAGAATATATTTTTATACAAAACACATATTATCACAAACTTAGTTATTACAGTAGCAAGGGTCTGTAATTAAGTTAATACAGTAAACTCTGAAAAAAATATGGAAAATAATATAATTGTCACGGGGCCCAATTGTCGTGGGGCCAATTGTCATGGGGCCCAATTGTCCAGGACCCAATTGTCTTGGGGCCCAATTGTCCCGGGCCCAATTGTCTTGAGCCCAATTGTCGGCGGGCCCAATTGTCGGGGCCCAATTGTCTTGGGCCCAACTGTCGGGCCACGAAATAAATAAACACACTAAGGAAATTATTAGTATAGATATGGAAAGTATTTGGTAATATTACTGTTTTTATAAAATTTATGAGTTTTATTTTATTAATTCACAAAATTATTATTTTTAAACATTTCATTTCTTACTCCTACTCTCCTTGAAATTTTATTTCATTGTACGACTCCATGGGATATGGTCAACGATATGGCCGAATCAGACGTTAACCCCCAACTAAAAGTAATTTTTTATTAAATTTAAACAGTCATTCTAAGATAAAAGTTTTTTTTCATCAAAGGTACAAAATATATTTTCCATTGGAGTCATCTGTACTAACTTTTCAATTATCTTAATTATCTTCACGAAAATTCGAGAAATATAATGGAGTGAGAGTTGAATTTCCTCATGAAAACAACCAAAGCTCGAGGATATTACCATCATTTACTACAATTTTTCAACTCCTAAGATCTGGCTATGCAGTTCATAAGCATCAAACTTGGACACATATTCTTAAATGTTAGTTGGTTATTCCGGAAACTTTGGAATCATTCAAGATTTTCAGTTGAGGAGAAACACACGTTGGAAGTACTTTAGATGGTTATATAGTTTGTAAAATATGATCTCTAGTATGTGATATTATAAAAGATTTTATTCCTATAGCTGCCTGCTTCGATATTGCTATGTTCTTTCACAGAATTATTCTTTTATCGTAAGATTTTATGTATAAGAAAAAGTTCGAGCGACATGTTTCAAATTAAAAATTCGATTTTTTAAAAGTAAAGTATTAAAATCATTTGATATTCTTGTTTGATGTAAGAACTTCTGGTGGAATTGTAACATTTTACTGAAATTTCTTTTAATTGAAATTCTTTTTGATCGTCCGAAAGTACTAATTGATGCATAATTACACCTGCTACATCGGTGAATTCCAAATTCAACAATTTTTTAATGATGAAAGCACTTGAAATGCAACAGTTGCCAATCCAAGAGAAAAAATTATGGTGGAGCAGTCAAAGATTGAGTAACGATCCCCACTAAATCTCCGACGGCCCCACTTTAACAATTTATTATAACTAAGAATTCACTATAACTGAGAGTCCTACAATAATTATTGGGAAATACATATTTACAACCAACTTTCTCTATTGGATTACAGTTGGACTCTAACCGTTCTTAAAACCCATCTTAATCCTGTCTGGCCCCACCATTATTTCAAAACAGGGTACACTGTGTCAACGGATCAGACAGTCTCCATTTCTGTCATCTGCTCAATATTTGAGGTTTATATCAAGCAAGGCACTGTTCCAAAGCTGTACCGAGTAATTGGATAACAGGAGATGATGGTTAAGGTAGCCTTCGTGGGAAATGAGAGGGAAAAGCTATCACTTTGATGCTGAATTAATGCCCTGAAATTAATCTGTTTGAAGATTGTCAGACCAAAATGGATTCATTATACGAAGTTAAGGGCCGTGCACACGGGTTTTTTTAAGTCTTTCCACCAGACTTTTTACTAAGCTCCTCCTACTTTTTCCACAAGATTATAAGTTATTTCAGTTTGTATCTATGATACCTGCAGGTATCATAGATACAAACTAAAATAAATAAATATTGTATCGTTTTTTCTTATATTCTCGTGGAAAAAGTAGGAGGAGCTTAGCAAAAAGTCTGGTAGAAAGATTTAAAAAACCCTACATGTGTACGGCCCTTTAACGTCTTCAGTTGTTTGATCATAGGAAACACATTTCACAGTTAAAAACACAAACGTAAGCTGTTGTTTATTGCACGTGTATAGTATGACTTAGCTATAAAACTTTAATTACTTTAGTAGGGGTCTAACGTTAGCTTTGCAACCAAAGGCCTTATTGATGAAGTTAAAGAAGAAGAAGTAGTCAAAATAGAAACTGTTATTTAACTTAGTGTTATTATTTTAAATGTACAATTAAAAGGAATTATAGCTAATATCATAATTTTATTAACCGCATATTCAACATCATAACTTTATCACGATATCTACATATTTAATATAGTGTACCTATAAGAAGTAACAAATATATATTATTTTAAAATAACCTTTTTCAACATCAAGAATAAGAAGAAAAACAATTGAATCACAGGATGACATAGTGACTTTTTTCCTCACGATATTACACACTTGAGACATATTGGATCATGAATCATTGCAGCCATCTGCTGGACCAGAAAGAATGAGTAAAAACACGTATACTTCGCCTCCTTCATCTGTTATAATATTGCTCTACAATTATAGATCATCATTGGAGTGTTTCCAAATATTTTTTTGTACTGGGCCTTACAAATCATGTTTTCAATAGTAAATAAGTACCTAATAATTCATTATACATAAATAGTCGATCGTCTAAAAGATATGTTACATTTATTTATTAACATCGAACTTCCTATTTGATAATTAAGCAAGTTACATCTTGTTTGACTATTAATTGATCTATGTAATCATATACTTTTTCATATTCTGTCCGAGTTTCACATCAAAACAAAAAGCAAGTAACTCTGCCGAACTGATTATAAGAGCAAATAAATAGTTCTTCTCCTTCTAAATCCCTGAGCAATCTATTCAGTTGCAATATATAAAGTGACAGTCAATAAAATCTCAGTGAGTCACTTCAAATAAACTGCTTAGGATCGATTTTATCGGCTCCTTTAACACCTCTTGAGAACTTAAATGCTTCTACTCCGCTTCGAATTAAATAGCAATTCACGGATATCTTCTGGAAGAAATTCCAAAGAAACTTTTGTTTATCTGATTTATCTTTCAAACTTTGTGATAGTGAATAAAATATCTATTATTCTTTTTGATATGTAGGGTGCCAGGACACTTAATTAGGGCCACAGTAGGGGGAAAGTGGGGGTAACATAAATCTCTGAAAGGTAGATTGGCTCAAGAGTTATATTAGCACCCACTGTCTGAGTACTGTGAGTGTCCAGTGATTTAGTGGTTTTATAGTACCTACAGTATGGGCCACAAATATGTTTCCGCTTTTTCAAATACTTATAAATCGTTAACTAATGGACCAAAAACTGTATCTTGGTCTCTTTTTTACCGCATCTTATTGTACTATTAACTAGTTGAAACTATTTTTAACTGGTGGACATAGTTTAAGAACAGGTAAACAAAGAGTGAAGGTGACTATTTTTATCATTGCGCGAAGGTCATTCTTAGAGCTAGCTTTGTAATTTTACTTACTAAAAGGCAGTGAATAAAGGAAAAAAATATTATGGTAGAAATTTTGATACAGGGTGCTTACACTTCTTCCTTGGAAAATATTTTGAAATAGAACAACTTCAGTGACATTTTGATCTCATTGAAGTTTTCACTCTGAATATTCGTTCTTCGCTTGTTCATTGCATGGTTAAGGCCCGCTTCACACTTGCATTTTTAACAGGGCGGAAAAAAGCTCTTCTTAAAATGTGTTCATACTTGCATTTTTTTCATCGATGATGGAAAAATCACAATAAATTTGTACTTCAACGATGAAAAGACGAAACTGAGAAGTTGAAAATTTGACATAATGTAACTGTTATTGTTTGTGTTAACATGTTAAAACAATTTGAATCTATAAATCTTGGTAGTAGAGTTATTGGAGAGTTTGCGGGATTTGAAAATCACCAGCGCAAACTTTTTTTAGATCGTTCAGAGAGCACTAAATACATCGTGACTTAACTCTAGAAATACTAATAGGATAATGGTGCTTCATGATGTTTATGGGAGAAAAGAAGATGCTTGAAATGATGGTCCAATCAGATTTAGAATAAAAAAAGTGGTTTTGAAATTAAAAGAAATGCGGAGTGATACCCCATAAAAATGGTATGCGCAGTGATACCCCGTCCGACCCTACATGTTTGTACAATAATTTTAATGACTTAAGAAATACTAAGTTACCGGAAATTCTCAGTAACTGATCATTTTAAGTGAGTCAACCATATTGAGACGTACGTACGTTAACTGGGTGCAAACCCTAACTAAATATTAGAAAAATTATATTCTTCATGCAGAATGAACTTAACGATTATAAACATTAAACGTCCTAATATTCGGACACTCATCGCACGTACCAAACTAGTTTTTAAAAATTATCTAATTGACCCAGCATAACCTAAGGTAACACACACTTTCCTAGTTCTGTGAGTGTCCAAGTACTGTGACTATGATGAAAGTAATGTAAGTAAACTGACAGAGGATATGTCTGTACTCTGGACAGAGGCAATTACTGCTAAGACATTCCACTAGATGGAGTCACTGGAGCATTGGCCAAAGAGAAAACCAATTATTGAGCCAACAAAAAGTTCGCTAGGAGCTGTCTAAAAGTCTATGGCAAATGTAATTAGTAGAAATCATAAAACGATGTATTTTAGTATTTTATTTACACAAAGTAATTTAAGTTTATTTCGAGTTTCAATTAGAATATATTTGTAAATAAGGTAAGTTACGTATTGTCGGTCGGTTTCATATCTTCGCTCATATGTGGTTATATAATATATTCTAATATAATTGGTATCCATGACACCTGCAGGTATCATGGATACCAATAAAATATAAATTGAATAATAATAATTATATGGTTTTTTCTTATATGATCGAATATGTGAAACCGACAACGATTCGTAACCTTCCCTATATAATATTTTATAAATTTAATCTATTAATTGTACCCTAAATTCGAAATCGAGCTGCGTTCATTAATATCAAATAATCAATTAACTTAACTAACATTCAAACGCGATAAAAATTGGTTAAACACTGCAAAACAGTTTCCAATATATTCAATATCAATGCAAATATTTGCGTAAATATACACTCTTATTTATTACGACTCTTCCCCAATACAATTTAAATAAAATGATTAAAACGGATCAAAGTATTCAACATGACAAATGAAACGGTTCTCGAAAGAACGCTAAATGATTCCGCAAACTTTTCATCTGCGAGTTCAATTTTTGGATGTAATGAAATGATTGCCTCCAATTTGGGACTCGAAAAATACCTAATGAGTAATTTCCTGTGGGACATTCTGTGGGATATTCTGTGGGATATTCTGTGGGATTTTTCATAGCTTTGTCGGGGAATTAATTCGTATTTTATTCTCTTTATACGATTATCAGAATTCATAAGTTTTTTTGATTATTAGCCTAATATTGTGAGAAGCACATAAAAAATCATCGAGTTGTGAAAGAAAAATATTTATTTAATATATCATTTGTGCGCAACATGATTAGTTCATATTTCATGATTAGCTTCTTAGTTTCCATCTTTTAGAATCACTTTGGTTCCTCCTTTTTAAAATACTGTGTGCAGTATAGCATATACAAATATTGAATGAATGATGTAAATGTATTTATGCTATTCATAAACAATATAAACTGAATATATGAAACTGTAATATAATATTGACCTACTTTCAAATTCATATACCATTTTAAAACTGAAATGCAGCAACATCTTGTTCAGCTTCAATAACAATAAAAATTATTTGAGGTTAATTTTCATATTAAGAAACTGTTAACCAATAATTTGTGTTCGAATGAGCGAGTAACTTTGATTCAAAGGCCCAAGACGTTTAATTTATTTCAGTTTCAAAGTCCTTGAATTCCTTGTTCCGAATTAGACGCTCTGAGAAAAATCTCCCATTCAGCCATAGGCAGGAAATCAAGAAACTCGGAGAATTCAATAAAAAAGATTTGGGAGGGTAATGGGATACGAAAATTATTGATGGCGATTTATTTTTTATTATAACATTAGTGTAAATTGAAGTTAAAAATAACAGGTTTTCGATGATAATATATTGTAGTTATCAATTGTATTCGTTAATAGGTTACTTTTAGTGAATTTTTTTCTGAATGGGCTGATACATTTTTTAGACAAAATGAATACAAAAATAGAATAAAACATAAATGAAATATACTACCTGTCGCTTATATAAGCGAACGTCAAATAAATTACAGATGACGAATGTTACTAGAGGGTGCATTGTAAGTGATGTTAGTGATTATTTAGTTACTGGTAAAATTTATGACACTTACAGTATTCGGAAAATGGTCATGGACCAATCTTATCTACGTTTTACATCCATTTGATATTACTGTGAGAATAATCACGTGTCCGAACACCACGACATCGTCCCAATGATAATATTCCAACCACAATTATTCATCCTGTCAGATTAGGTTTATTAGTATTTCTCAGCATATCTAATTCTATTGTTATTTGTCACCGTCAGAGGGTAGTATAGAACACACATTTCAGCAGAATTCATTTAGGTAAGATCGCTAGGAAAGGCGTAAATGAGGCGCGTTCTAGATTTGCAGCAACAGACACTTAGCCACTCCTCTAATTGGTACCTTGATGGATGGTTTCTCGTTTCTTGGTTTGTTTACAGAGACACAGGTGGGGTGCTTGCTCTTCAGTTTGAATTGCTCTAATGACCCGTTATTATAAACAACAAAAAGGAGATAAGTTACGGTGTTTGTCTATCCTTTTATTTAAGTATTTATAATTTGTGATATTATTATATGGTGTGTAGTCTTTTTTTAGATTTTATGTCAAATGAAATCATCCCCTTTCATAAAAATATCTAATCATATTTAATACTAAATTTCTATTTATTTTGATTGATAATTTTATTATATCTTTAAACCATCAATCATTCCATCAAGTTTTATTCTTCAATGTGTACAAAGGACTTGGATGAAGATGGCACACATCATTACATATTCTACAAAGAATTGGACGCGTACATGCATAAATTCAGCTCATTTGCTGTAGTGGCCCATTGAAGTAGATGCTGGATCTTCTTGTGAGACACATTCAAACTTCTCCACCAACTTGTCTGATGTTCTTAACGAAACAGACACTTTTGATGCATGTCAAAGGGACCCAATGATTCAGTTACAGCTACCCAATGACTCTACTATCTTTTCTTGTTTAATCCCAGTCAAAAATAGGCACAGCAGATTCGGCCCAACATTGACCCAATATCCCAATATTCCCATTGTTGCAACAATATTGCGGCAAAATTTCACCAAGAAATATTATCATTAAGTGATGGCATTCAGTGATCCTACAATAGCAATATTCATTTATTGTGCCATATTTTATCTGGTGATCATATTCCTTCACATGAAATTTAGTTTCAGAAACAAACGGACCAGAATTTTGTTTTTGTAAGTAGAAAGAATAAAATCGGATGTTTCTAATACAGATCGTCCGCTGGATTGGTTCTAAGCCAGTGAGTGACTTGTAAGTATCTTTCCCATAGGTATCTCTGTCACTTGGAATATTTATTGTTGTCTTCTACCGCGTCAGCAGCTTCCAAAGCGAGAAACAGAATTAGTTTGGATGTAGAGCGATTGTTGTTCTGGTGAAGCAACTGTCAGTGAGAAATGAACAATAATATAGACAGTTGCATTCTCCTCTTCCTTCTTGACGCAGAATTAAAGTTAGCAATTTTTAAAAGTTTTTTTCTTGATAAGATGATAATTATAACTCTTTAGGTTCAGGCAATCATTTTACTATTTTATATTTAGGAAGCATAATATTTCATAATTTGATTGATAAATCATTACACTTTGATTGGTATTTTGAACAATTCAATGAAACGGTAGATGCGCAAAAGTTTATTCTGGCTGCATTTATCAAACTGTTATGAATATAAAAACTGATAACCAAGTTATAGTTAAAAAACTATAAAAATCAGAGGAAATCTGCCAGGTGAATTTTCAGATATTTTGTGCCAAAGTTCTGGCTTGGCATCGGTGAAACATAATCCTATCGGTTAGTTTGCCATATCAGAGAAACTAACTTTTTAGGGTCAGATTTTAAAGTTTGCAGGAATACCTAACATCAAAATAGATGAACATCTGAACAAGAACTTTCATATTTTATTTTTTTTGAATCATGTGTTACGTTGAAAAATATATTTTTGAATACCTAGAACTTCCGAATTTTATTTTATTGTATTTGGTAAATAGTATCAGATTAAAAATTTAGTTCCTTTATAAAGAATTTTTAACTCACGAATATCAGTGATACAGAACAATAATACCACATAATAATACTATATATACGTAATTTAATAACTATGATATATAGCTATAGAAACATATCTAGAATTACCTATCTGTCTCTAGGAAATCAGAAGGGACAATACTTTACAATTTCGGTGATTTATTGGGTTTCCGAAATAGAACACTGATTTGCTGGAAGGTATTTGGTTCTTCTTCTTTTTCTTTACCATAAATCTCGGGGCTGACCGAATAACAGACAGTATGATGGCTTCTCGGTATATAGCATTGATGGACAGCAGCTTCTGTTCGATAGAGCACAGTAAATCAAAATTAGAATAGTGACTCGTGATCTAACTCTTATTACATGCATAATATTGCAGACTATTCAATGGTATTTCCTTAAATGGATGATAAAACATGATTGATTAGTATGTTATTGTATATTTTCATCAATTATAAATCATAATACAAATTGACAAGTTTGTTATATATACTATAGTATGTCCATATAAAATATCTGTGTAAGAATGTGATATACATAGTAACATTATAATAAGATACATAGTTACATGTATAATAACATTTTAAAATAATGATTAATTTACATCATAATATAGTTAAGATATATATTTACTAAAATGAGTTAAAATCAAAAAAGTTATAATGTTCCGATCATCATTTTTGATAATGTCAAATTCAACTTTTAGTTAAAATTTAGACCAGTGGCAGGGTAAAGTCCACCGAGCCCATATTTAACAGGTATGTATTTTCTTCCCACCAAACTGCACTCTACTTTTGGAGAAATTGAGAGCCTCTATTTTAGCATCTCATGTCTTGTTATTGCAGAGTGAGGCGACAGTTGGAGTAGAAATAATGCCCTTACAAGTTAGTCTAACAGGCGAATGGGAACTGAAGAAGAGGGGAGAGTGGCGATGGGTGAGGGAACAGAAATGCTCTGGAAATATACTTAGGTGGTTAGGTATACTCTTTGGGTACTGAAAATATACTTAGGTGGTTAGGTATACTCTTTGGGTACTGGAAATATACTTAGGTGGTTAGGTATACTCTTTGGGTACTGAAAATATACTTAGGTGGTAATGGATACTCTTTGGGTACTGAAAATATACTTAGGTGGTTATGTATTCTCTTTAGGTGGTATGAATGTATTTCATTCTCTGTGAGTATTTTCTTATAAGTATTAGAGACACAATAAAAAGGTAAACATAAAGTTATTGAAAAAGTCCAAAGTATATTCCTGGTATACATTTCCAATTGAATAAGTTCAATGTTTTCCCATTACCTCAACATTGAACTAATGGTAGCGCGGCTATACGTAGCGAAGGAAGTTCTAAGAATGGCGTAAAGAGTAATGCTCTGCGGTAAAAGTCTGTACTTTATTTATCGACTGCTCTATATATAGGTTTGTTAGCAGCAGGGGAATTGTAATGGATTCTTTTCGTCTGATCTACGCAGTGCGATCATTCTAATGGAGCTTTTATTTGCTTTTTAATCTGTGTAATTAGATTATTTCAAACATTTATAAGTGAAGGAAAAGATGTGAATTGTTTTATGGCTAAATCAAGGCTACACGATTAATCCTCTTGTAATATATACCTATAACATATAAATTATCTTTAAGTATATTTAATATCTATAAATAATTCTCAGTAACTTTATATTACATAATAATTGTATTTTAGCATTATTATCACCATTGTTTAATCTTTATAAACAATTGATATGGCAAATATAATCCTTTTCAAAATAGAACTATTATTTAAAGGTCAAAGTATTAATATACCATTGTAAAACAAGGCTTGCAGCTGGATTTGATGGTGTCACACTCAATATGCATATATCCATTAACCATTCAATAACCAGATTTAAATATGATCACAAGAATAATAAAGGGGTATTCATAATATATTAATAATAATTACATCTAATGGGCCGTACACACGTAGGGTTTTTTAAGTCTTTCCACCAGACTTTTTGCTAAGCTCCTCCTACTTTTTCTACGAGAATATAAGAAATACAAACGATATAATTGTTATTTATTTCAGTTGGTATCCATGATACCTGCAGGTAAAATGTATACCAACTAAAATAAATAATGATTATATCGTTTTTTCTTACATTCTCGTGGAAAAAGTAGGAGGAGCTTAACAAAAAGTCTGGTGGAAAGACTTAAAACCTTTACGTGTGTACGGCTCTTTTTTGCTAAGTTCTATGAATAAATAGTCACTCAATACCGAATGTTCTCTTCTAACCGAAGATTCTCCAGAATTAGCAAATCATTTTAACTTTTCCGGGAGTTTCTTTCGAGATTAAAGAAACTTTAGAGGAGATGTAAGAGCTTTTTTAATTGCTTCGATAACATCTGATAGGAGAGATAATCTTCTTTGAATCATTCATCTCCATTCGAAAGTAACGGTGTAATTGCAATTGAATTCTATTTATGAAGTTAATTTTTATATCAACTAATTTTCATCACACATATTTGTGATACATTTATAACGTGTTGAGTTGTTTATTTTTCAATCTTCCATTTTCTTATTGTTAACCTCCTGAGTTGTAAAAGATAACCACTGCCTATTTCCCAATGATTTCCTCCGTTCTATTTGAAATACCACAACTCAGACCGTGGAACAGAGACCAGATTTATCACCATTTCAGTGTCGTTCTCTCCCTCGCTATAAATCCCCTCCAAATTCTTCTTTTGTGAACCCAATGAGATACATTCAACAATGGAAGCAAAAACGCTCAGTTGTATTAGGTTCTAACACATGAAGTAGCAATTTCTTTTACTAATTTTTCCTTGGGTACTAAGTACTATATATCCCAGGCAAGAATTGTTTCCAGTGATATTAAAATTAAGGGAATATCACATGAATAAATATCAGGAAAAATGTACAAGAGACTTGGAAGAAACAGTCAGACAGAATAGTACTTGAGGAAAAAATCATTTAAAATCTCGTAGTTGATATTCTTCTAAGGCCTCGTAGTTGATATTCTTCTAAGACCTCGTAGTTGATGTTCTTCTAAGACCTCGCAGTTGATGTTCTTCTAAGACCTCGCAGTTGATATTCTTCTAAGACCTCGTAGTTGATGTTCTTCTAAGACCTCGCAGTTAATGTTCTTCTAAGACCTCGTAGTTGATGTTCTTCTAAGGCCTCGTAGTTGATGTTCTTCTAAGACCTCGCAGTTGATGTTCTTCTAAGACCTCGTAGTTGATGTTCTTCTAAGACCTCGCAGTTGATATTCTTCTAAGACCTCGTAGTTGATGTTCTTCTAAGACCTCGCAGTTGATATTTTTCTAAGACCTCGTAGTTGATGTTCTTCTAAGACCTCGCAGTTGATGTTTTCTAAGACCTCGTAGTTGATGTTCTTCTAAGACCTCGTAGTTGATGTTCTTCTAAGACCTCGTAGTTGATGTTCTTCTAAGACCTCGTAGTTGATGTTCTTCTAAGACCTCGTAGTTGATGTTCTTCTAAGACCTCGTAGTTGATATTCTTCTAAGACCTCGTAGTTGATGTTCTTCTAAGACCTCGCAGTTGATGTTCTTCTAAGACCTCGTAGTTGATGTTCTTCTAAAACCTCGTAGTTGATGTTCTTCTAAGACCTCGTAGTTGATGTTCTTCTAAGACCTTGTAGTTGATGTTCTTCTAAGACCTCGTAGTTGATGTTCTTCTAAGACCTTGTAGTTGATGTTCTTCTAAGACCTCGTAGTTGATGTTCTTCTAAGACCTTGTAGTTGATGTTCTTCTAAGACCTTGTAGTTGATGTTCTTCTAAGACCTCGTAGTTGATATTCTTCTAAGACCTCGCAGTTGATATTCTTCTAAGACCTCGTAGTTGATGTTCTTCTAAGACCTCGTAGTTGATGTTCTTCTAAGACCTCGTAGTTGATATTCTTCTAAGGCCTCGTAGTTGATGTTCTTCTAAGACCTTGTAGTTGATGTTCTTCTAAGACCTCGTAGTTGATGTTCTTCTAAGACCTCGTAGTTGATATTCTTCTAAGACCTCGTAGTTGATGTTCTTCTAAGACCTCGCAGTTGATGTTCTTCTAAGACCTCGTAGTTGATGTTCTTCTAAGACCTCGTAGTTGATGTTCTTCTAAGACCTCGTAGTTGATGTTCTTCTAGGAACTTGTAGTTGATGTTCTTCTAAGACCTCGTAGTTGATATTCTTCTAAGACCTCGTAGCTGATATTCTTCTAAGGCTTCGTAGTTGAAGAGTATCATCAGTTTTTTTCAAATTTGTTGACTCTTTGACTTCTGTATATTAAATACATAAACTTGACACAATAATGATCAAATGGTCGTATGTCAATTTTCATGTGGTCATCATTCTATTATTCATTTTTCGAACAAATCAAACTGCATTCATTTAGTATGCGAATATATATATGTACTCTTATAATGTATTTCAAATAAAACAGAATAATATTCAAAAGGAACTCTGGACATTATTTTTCCACTCAAGCCAATGGAGTAGGTGCCTAACATGACAGTCGGGAAATGTATGACATGCATATTGTCTATTATTTATTTATTGTTGATTAGGGTAATTATTTATCGGAAAATTGTTTTAATTTGATAAAAATTTCAGGTAATTAATGGTCCAGAATATCTTCCGTTGATTAATTTTATGCGTTTTAAATTATCGAAAGATTAAGATTGGATTTTCGTTGATTTTTTTAACGTCGTAGATAAATATATTTGATCTCAAATATTTTCACCGATGATAAGCCGACAATCAGTGATTATAAATTTTCAACTGGGGTATTTCTCGACCCAATCCCAAACTTGTCGACCTAATTCTATTAACATTACTCGCTACATTGTACCATTGCTAAATTGTGTATGGAATAATAAACTGCAAACCATGGAATGGGAACCTTTTTTCCTTGATGATTTTATTCTAAATTAGCTCTTTTTTAATCCATCTAATGTAACATTAATTCAATATAATTACATTTGTTCGATCAAACGTTAGATGTCGATGTACCAAGAGAGACTCCTATCGAATTAATTAATTTTAGCAACGGACATGCATGACCATTCGCTAATTTGATTAATAAATAGAGATCATTACATTGATGTGCATTATAGATAAAAAAGATTATATAAAAGGAATATTATGTAAATTGATTTCGAATGAATTGAAAAGGAGAGTTTATCACTGATATAGTTTAAAATTATGAACGGTATTAGCTGGAATAATACTTGCATTATATAATGTATTCAAGAGAAATACATTATATAACCTTTTATTAAACATGGTCTGTTGAACGATTATGGGTAATTAAGGATAATTGAACCCTAGAAATGCATTGTGATAATTTTTTTTTTCATTGAATATTAATGAGAAAAATAAATTAATTTAGTTAAAAATGAAATTTATGTAACTTGAATAATAAACTAGGTCGAATCATGACTTATTCAATTATGATTGATTACTAAATGGTCAAATTCATATTAATGGTAATCTCATAGGCATACTTTCAATGTCATACTTTATAATATGAAATATAGCGAATACATATACATCAATACTTACTATTTTGTATAGTCAATAGTATAAGAGGATATATAGCGTTTGATTTATTCTAATTTGCAATCAATTCGATATCGACATTTCCTTCGAAGTCAATAAATTAATCCAATTGCAATCCAGTACAACCGAAGTAGCAGATATATCTTCTATCCCTCAGACCTGTACAGCTGCCTTCAAGCTCTGTCCCGTGACAATGCTTGTCAATGAATTCAATCGATTGAAATTTATTGGGTGGCTATTAATCAAAGAATTCGTACCATGTTGGCCGAATAGTGAATGATACACATGTTGTGCTTGAAGCCAAATAGATTTGGAGCATTTAACCCTCTCTGCTCCGAATATTTGAGTATAAATAATTCTATGATATTTGTATAGCATATGGGTAAATAAGCAGTTAAAATAAACATATGTTTAATCCAGATGTATAAATCTTAGAATATAATTACCATGTAATCAAATTTGACTATTGGTAAAACATATTCACTATTTTACTCATAGTAATTAATCCACAAACAGTTTTTCCAATTGGTAATTCCATGCAGAAAGTTGCAAGTGATAAACATGTTCTAGACCGCACTAGCATATGCAAATGAATGCATTGCTCATAGCCTCTTTTAAGCAAACAAAGACTAACTTAATTAAATAAACATTGGGATGCGAACATGTGGGCCGACATTAATTCTCCCTGCAGTGTTTGTTTATTTAGTGCGTCAAATTCTATTTTGTAATGATGGAGGAGGATGCTTGCCAGGGTTTGGATTAGAAACACAAAAATACCTATTGGATTAGACGATTAAAACTTTATTATTCACGCATTTTGTTAATTCAATACATTAAGAAGAATATAGAAGTACATACAGTATTCATAAAGTGGTGCCATAAATATCTTTATTTTTTGATTGAAGTATATCATGACCTACGTTTACCAATACTTTTGAGTACTAGAAGTGTCAAAAAACTGCACATTTTTTCTACTAAATTTCATATGCCACTGTTTGCATTATGTGATTACATAAATTTTTCATTCTCCATATGCAATAGATATTAAAATGAAATGACATGCGTTTCATATATAAACAAATATGTGTAACATGCATATAAACTAATTAAAACATTTATATTATAAGAAAAAAAGTGGAAAATGCAAGAACACTCGTTCTGATTTAGAATAATGTTAGTGAATCATTTTAATTGAAATATTTCAAATAGTTTCACTCAAAGATCCAAAATTATTTTATTAACAGAGGGCTATTTTTCAAAACTTTAATTTTATATAAGTCTACGGAGATTATAAAGATTATTTCACAATTTTTCCTGATATAATATACATACCAGTATTTAAAATAAATTAAGGAGTTTGAAAAATAATAAATTCATAATTGTTTACTGACACTAAATTCATGTACTCAGTAATCAGAGTTAAATATATATGCAATTCAATCATTCTTTATTAAATACAATAACATTAACTGGAACAAATGAGAATAGAATATTTCTACTCAATTGGGATCTTTCCAATGTTTACTGTATTTTATGACATTTATTTTTCTTTCTTTAATAATCCTTCAGATTTAAAATTTCTAGAAATTTAAATCTATTTTTTTGCTTACATTTGATATCTACTAAATGTGTGCAAGTTTTTATTTCAATATTTTATAATTAAAACGTATTGTAATATTTTGATGTGCTTTTTTTGATAAAAAAAACTCTATAAAAAGGTACTATCAAACCAGGCTACCACTATATATTTTATGTAACAATACTGTACAATAATATTCATGTTTTATTTCCATTGAAAAATAAGTCAGGGGTTCAAGCAAGTCAAGACGCTTTTAAACAAATTTTAACGTAAAAAACTGACTGGAACACAAAAATGAAATTCAAAATCGAGTACACAATCTTATAGAATTAATTTTATTCCAATTTATTGATTTTTGCGCATTTCTCTCTTCCGTAATCAAAGTACAACCAAGGTACTAATATTTTTTCGCTAATATTGTCCCAATATTGGGACAATACCGAGAAACTCCTGAGTATTGGTACATATGTATACCTTCTAGGCTTATAAGTAAACCTACGAATTCTTGGTAATTCTTTTGGCTCATACGAGATTAGGGTAATTGAAATATGAAAACTTTTAATTCTGCGGATATAAAGTGTTTCTTCGTAATTGGATACAGTGTAGGTAAGTGTAGTCTAGAAAAGATATTTTTGGCCCTGACTAAATGAACACAGTGATTCATATGATAGAAATATTAAGTTAAATGCTTCATTTTAGCAGTATTCTATCATTCTTGCATATAAAACATTTATTATATATCACAGCAATTATCGTTGGTGAATAAGATAAATATGAATAGGTGAAGAATATTAAAATAAATATCATGAACAATTATTTTAATGATATAGAACTTCATAAGAATTTCGAAACCTGTTCCTTTTTATTTTACTACTCACCATATTGACTCCTAGGTTTTTTTTTATATAAATCTTTACTCATGGTATTCAAACTGTAAACAATAGGAAAAAATCCACTTAATAATCTTATTAATGGTTGTATGATTAGGGGATTGATTTGCAAAACGAGTTTCGAAAAATAGTGAAAATTGATGAGAATTTCAGTGTGACGAGTTTGATTCGATTTCATAATCACTCTAATAAACAGTGGTACACAATCCAAACTGAACAATTGGTGTTTGTTTTAATTTATCATCTGATTAGCAAAACAAAGGAATAAATTAAACCAGTGAACAGCTTGCTCCATCTCTACGGCAGATTCTTTAGTGTTATTCGTACGGAAAGAGAACAGCTTGCTCCATCTCTCCGTCAGATTCTTTAATGTTATTAGTACGGGAAGAGAACAGCTTGCTCCATCTCTCAGACAGATTCTTTAATGTTATTCGTACGGAAAGAGAACAGCTTGCTCCATCTCTCCGTCAGATTCTTTAATGTTATTAGTACGGGAAGAGAACAGCTTGCTCCATCTCTCCGACAGATTCTTTAGTGTTATTCGTACTGGAAGAGAACAGTTGTGAGCAGATGTAGCAAATTGGTAGTCAATAAATTGCATTCCATTGAATTCATTGACATCCATTACAAGGGACTCGGGAGTAGAAGCATGGTTGCATGGGGAAACTACTATGTTTTCCATTAACACGACATGTTAAAGTAGTAGACTTTTTCTGCGTATTAAATATCTTTTTAGGATTAAATTCCGTAAGAAAAATTATAGTCGTGTCGCAGATCATTGAGTGAGTATCACATCAATCTATTATGATCTACCTTAAGTTAATCAGCAATTTACAAGTACGTTAATAACAAATGAACTCCTTTAGTGTACCTGAAAAAATGTATATCGACTAACAAGTTCTTTGTTGTAGAATTGAAGTGGCGTTTGACCGCTCCCCATGTTTCTGATTGATGTCGTCAATAATTGGAGAGAAGTAATTACTCGGATTTCTCCTTAGTAGAAAAAGTATCGATGGATTATATTTCTGTACTCGTAATTGGCTTCAAGAAGAACTGAAGAATGGGTTGCTGACTTGGTTGAAGAATTGGTTTTTGAGATAGGTTGAAGAATGGTTTGTTGACTTGGTTGAAGAATGGGTTGTTGAGTTTGGTTGAAGAATGGGTTGTTAACTTTGGTTGAAGAATGGGTTGTTGAGTTTGGTTGAAGAATGGGTTGTTGAGTTTGGTTGAAGAATTGGTTTTTGACTTGGTTGAAGAATGGGTTGTTGACTTGGTTGAAGAATGGGTTGTTGAGTTTGGTTGAAGAATTGGTTTTTGACTTGGTTGAAGAATGGGTTGTTGACTTGGTTGAAGAATGGGTTGTTGAATTGGCTGAAGAATGGGTTGCTGACTTGGTTGAAGAATTGGTTTTTGAGTTTGGTTGAAGAATGGTTTGTTGACTTGGTTGAAGAATGGGTTGTTGAGTTTGGTTGAAGAATGGGTTGTTAACTTTGGTTGAAGAATGGGTTGTTGAGTTTGGTTGAAGAATGGGTTGTTGAGTTTGGTTGAAGAATTGGTTTTTGACTTGGTTGAAGAATGGGTTGTTGACTTGGTTGAAGAATGGGTTGTTGAGTTTGGTTGAAGAATTGGTTTTTGACTTGGTTGAAGAATGGGTTGTTGACTTGGTTGAAGAATGGGTTGTTGAATTGGCTGAAGAATGGGTTGCTGACTTTGTTGAAGAATTGGTTTTTGAGTTTGGTTGAAGAATGGGTTGTTGACTTGGTTGAAGAATGGATTGTTGAATTAGCTGAAGAATGGGTTGTTGAATTGGCTGAAGAATGGGTTGTTGAATTGGCTAAAGAATGGGTCGTTGAGATGGTTTGCCTTGAGAAAAACAGATTGCTTTTGATTGGTCTTTGATGTGAATCTGATGAGATTTTGAAAATGCAAAGTGATAAAGTGTGTTAAGTCAGAATTTATGTACCTTTATATCGTAAATTTTTTTCCATCTAGAATGATGGTAATTTTCTAACATTTAATGAATTTAAATTTTAGCGATAAATATTATTTCAATGGAACATAATTATCAAATTATAGTTAAATAAAAGAAACTATTCAAGTCACACTAATAAGAAATACTTATAGAAGCAAACTGAATAATAAATCTGAAATCAGTTGTTTTTCTTCGTATTTTTAATTTTATCAGTTAAAAAAATGCATGACAAATTGTGTAATATTATTCTCATCGTTATGAAGTACTCCAATTAATTGGATAAGAAGATTTATCTCGATGGAGGATGTACTTGATGGAAGGGGTTGAGAGACCTGATGAAGAGTGGGGGAGAGGGAGGGGTAAACCTTATGAGAGGGAGGGGGGGAGGGGGGGTATATAGCAGGTGCAGCTGATTGTTCAAAGGTACACCATAGACATGAAGGTAATTAGAGTAATGATATCAAACGTTAATTATGGAATTATTCAATCAATTGATAGGATATACTTTTATCTAGTTAATGGCTTTTGTGAATTTTAATTCATATTATATATTATTGTGGTTTTGTATATAGAATAAATGGTATGATTAGGACTTATTTATCTTAAATGAATAACTTTATAAATATAGATCTTTAGATAGTAAATATATTGATGATTTTCTAACTTTTTATTAATATTTTGCTATATTAAATAGCTTAATTCTGTTAATAGGTAAATAAAGAACATTGGATTTATGCGTAAGCTTTATTCAAAACTTACCAAAAAAACAAATTTCTAGAAGAAGAATTCCTGAAACTTTCGATAAGTTTAATCTTGATTTATTACTTCAGGTTGCGATTATTTACCCCGTTTTGTGTCCATTTTATTCACACAATAAAATAACAGCAACCTTAAAGCGCTATCCTCGGGGAACTTTTTATTTAGCGAAGAATTATGATGTGAATAAATTTTCTTAAAACGAGTGTGGTTTCATGAATAATTTATAGTTACAAGGCCCCGCCATTATATTCTTTGTTTGTTACCAGCAAATATTCATCAGGTGAAGGATTTTCCTGCTCTTTTTCCTTTCTTTTGATGAGTGTACCAACCCTACCATGTTAATCTTATTATCAAATGTTTATATCAGAGTAATCAATAGACAGGGATTAAAGGATAAAAATCAAAGAAATTCTTTTTACATACAGGAGGGATTGTTACAAGATTTACATCAGTCTGATTGGGTGATTTAATAATTGTTACTTGGATATATAATGTTTATTCCAGTTTCATATTGATTTTAACTTTATTCAATATTTGATACTTTAAACTAGGTTTTGTAACTTGGAAAAGCACTAAATTGATCGATTTCCATGTAATAAAAGGAGTAAATAAATCCTGAAATCGAACATGATTTGTCACTAGGGTTCATTCCGAGTTATAGAATGGCTCTACATTTTTGGACAAGAGGATAAAACGATATAATTTGACATTATAACTCGTTATTTTAATTAGTATGGCTAATAATTTAAATAACAGGTTAAAGGTTCATATTATGTAGGTAATTCTTACATGTCCAATTGTGGAGTACTCTCATAACGCAAAGCTTGCCCTAGTTTGTCCAATCAACAAGAGAGAAGTAATTCAATTAATATTAAGTAGCTTAGCGAACAGACAATGGATTAATAGTAATGATTTAATCATACTCTTTCCCTATAAAAAGAGCAGTAAGCGCCATCTATTATTTTTACCTCGTGGATAATACAATGGAAATCCCTGTAATGCGAGAGGGGATTTATTCTACGATGAGGTGCGATAAATACCGATAATTTACCTGCACAATCCTTCACACTATCATGATATATTGGTAGATAACGATAGTTTATACTATCACGATAGTTAGGTAAATAATGATAGTGGTATCCAACGAATTGGCCGAAAGAAAATTGGCCGAAACCAAATTCTTCGAAAACTAATTCGCCGATCATGATTCTCCGAACACGAATTTGCCCAAGCCCAAATTTGTCGAAAACAGGTTCGCCGAAATGAGGATTTGCCAAAAGGCAAATTTACCAAAAGACTTATTTATTTAAAACAGAATGTAAAATTACACAAAAGTTACATAAAAGAAACGAAACAATGAAATCATAACCCTTATTGCCATAACACTCATTCTTACCATGTTTCTCATTTTTAATGCTACTTTCAGTTTTAGAAAATAGCTCTAGGGTTATGATTATTTTCTTAAACTAAGAGATATTCAACTTTTGTGTTAGATAGGCTCGTAGGCTTCATTTAGTATCACCTCTTCATTTTCCTCTTCTCTCCGTGATTTCAGTCACCGGTGTTTGTCTCCTTTTTCGTCACATTCCTTGGTAAGTGACTTTAATAAATTTATTGTTATTATTATTATTTACGGTGTAGCTTTTTTGCAGCCATTAGCATTGTCAAAGACTGTGGTAGGTGAATTTTTTCATGGAGCCACTTTCCTTTCTGACTGCTTCCTCCAGTTCTTGCTTTTAATTTTTTTGACGTCATCGATATAGTCAACGACGTGGTTGAAGCAGACGTAAAATCCCTACTGAAATTAAATTAACCTATACACGACGAGTGAAATAAACTACATGTAAACAAATCTGTGTGAATACTAAACTAAAATTCTTTGTGTAAATACGCCATATAAAGCACGCACGGGATTCTTAATTTCCATTCAGTTGTTAATAAATAATAATATTCCATACAGAAGGTGTGTTGTGGCTGACATTATTAATATTTATTCCATTTAGTGTGTTTAAAATATAAAATTGTTAGTAATGAATAACATAACTATTAGTTATGTTTATATCTTTCCAATATACTTCTGGCTACAACTTTAGTGTCACTTGCATGAATGAATTTGTTTCAGTTTAAAACATTAATTTCTATCAACCGTTTATTAGTAATGCCATATACAAATTAATATTTAATATACAGTTAGATATATGAATTTAGCAAAAAAGTTACGGAATTAGCGAAATATTAATTTATATAGCAATAGTAATGTCAAATTCATATAAAAAGTTTTTTTATGAATAAGATATAATGATGAGAACTACTAAGTCCCACAGAATGATCTTCTTAAATATATTAAATTTGGTATTCTCGACTAATTCGTTTTTCGGTAAATTTAACTTCGGCAAATCAGTATTTTTGGATTTCGGCGAATTTGGTATTCGTCAAACTCGTATTCGGAAAATCCGTTTAGGCGAATTAGTTTTCGGAAAATTTGGTTTCGGCAAATTCGTTCTCGGAAAATCAGCCTAGACCCCGCAACGTTAATTATTAAATGGCAATAATATAATATTGAATATGAGTTCTTATTCGTCTTGTTCTCACTTTGAATGGAAGTTTCTAAAACTTTGTTAGTTCAATTACTAAAACAACCAACACATAAAACTATAAGAAATGTTCAATTTGGAACCTTTTTTAGAGAGAGTTATATTAATTATAATCTAGTTCTTACTTTTTAAACACTGAGATTACAACTCTTAAATATTTTTTAACCATTTCAGTACCAATTTGATCTAATTATACGAAAATTGTATATTCCGTCTTACCATGCACATAAACTCTACAGTACCCACAAATGTAATTATTCTGCCAAAATAGAAATGATTACTGGCGAGTAAATTCCTTGACAAGAGGAGTGTTTACGTTAGAGTTCTATACTTCGCTTTCAAAACAACTTGGAGTGTTATTCCAACCGACAAAGTAAGTTTAGAGTCTCGGGAGTTAGAGCCACTGAGCCACTGTTTTTCAATGTCTTCAATGGCAACGTTAATTCATTTCGCAGTCTGAAGGGCCGTGCACACGCAGGGTATTTTAAGTCTTTCCACCAGACTTTTTGCTAAGCTCCTCCTACATTTTCCACGAAAATAATAGAAAAAAAAAGATATAAATCGTATAATTAATAGTTGATATCCATGATACCAACTAATAATTATACGATTTACATCGTTTTTTCTTATATTCTCGTGGAAAAAGTAGGAGGAGCTTAGCAAAAAGTCTGGTGGAAAGACTTAAAAGCCCTGCGTGTGTACGGCCCTTCAGTCTCTTCAATTGAATCGCTTTAAACATTAGATAATATAAATTGATTTTAAATCTGGAAAATATTTGAATTATTATTCGTTTAAAATACATTTTAGCATAATTAACCTACACAACATGACTTACTCCAACTACTTTACTTTAGTTATGTGTATTTATGTCCAGGAGTTTTTTTTGCCACTCAGAAGCGATGAGGCTATCAAAAACTTGATGGAAAAACAGCGTGAGGATGATCACTGAAATATCAATTCGGAAGAGATCCCCAAAAATGAACTTCCAGATCTCATCAAACGAATGAGTTTCCGACTATGAAAACTTTAATCCTACTAGATCCTTCGTAGTCCCGCTAAGGATCAACAGCTTCCTATACTCAATCTTGAGAGGAATTGTAGAACTTTCCTGAGCTAATACCAGCTTAGATCCAAAGTTAAGGTATAGCATTTAGTTCAAAGTTTGAGGCTCTTGCTAAATTTCTCACTTTGTTATTGATGAACTTTTCTATTTGTTATAAATGTTATCAACCTTTTCCTTGATCTGGTAATCAGGTTGATCTAAATTACAACATTAGGAAGATGTAAGGTAGTGTTGGGGTTGTAGAAATTACATTATATAGTGAAACTCTCGAGTTATGAAGTGCTGGTTACTTCATAAATCAGAGCCACTTCATAACTGAGGGACACTTATAGTTTTCTATGATTGAAATCTTGGAGAAAACTATAGCTTTTGAGGGATAATTAGGACGAAATTTCTGAGGTATGTCGTTTTCTATAATTTAAACATAGAAAATAATTCATAACTCGTGTGCATTTCATAAATCAGGTGCTTAATTACTCGAGTGCTTCGTAACGAAGAACTTCATAACTCAGGAGTTTTATTATACTACAGTAATTAGATACATCAGTTTCGGCTTCAAACGTGTATGTTTTGAAGTGGGTACTAGCCTTTGATTTTGTTAAACATATAATTTTTAAGATTTAATATATAGAACAGGGACAAAATTTGCTGAAAAAATATTGTAAATATCAAACAAATTAAAAAATTATTTAGAATATTGTGATTGTGTAGCAACGGCAAGTAGCCATTTTGAAAGATAGGTGGCAGCACGGTGCATTTTTTAAACCAAAATTCCCAAGAGTGGTGTATTATATTATTGTATATTGGTGGTCTAGGAAATCTCGTCCAGGGACATTTCGTCCTACGGACATTTCATCCACGGACATTTCGTCCACGGACAATTCGTCCAACGGACATTTCGTCCACGGACATTTCGTCCACGGACATTTCGTCCACGGACAATTCATCCAACGAACTTTTCGTTCACAGACATTTCGTCCACGGTTAATTCGTTCACTATTTGCTTTATTTTGTATTTAAAAGTGTTTATGGGATATATTTCACATTCTTTTTCACTATAACATTATTAGCCAAGTGTAAATATACAATGAAATAATAGTGATTTAAGCAAAAATATTTCATATGAACACATAAAGAGTGTTTATCTATCGATAACAGTTATAAAATTGAATATGCTACACGAGTTGACTGTTTCTTTAAGTTATTAATTACCTCGTTTAATATTTTATGACTTATGAGTATCTAAAACTGAAATAACAGGGTACTAACAAGAATAAATGTGCGGACAAGTAAGAATTAAAGTAATTACAATAGAGGTAAATAATGATTATCATATAAACTTTTATTATAAGTTTGAAATTATGAAACAGTCCAATAACACGGACGTTTTTACGTTTAAATAATTAAATGTAACATTAAAAAATACCAATATTTAGTTAATTCTTTTATATCACTTGTGTAGTAGTATATTATATACCTGCATGTCATTATGTATGTAATTTATGTAGTCACTGTTAAAAATATTTTGCTTTAAAAAAAAACTAATTTCTGAACCATTTTTCTTCTAATAACCTAATCTGAATAATACTATTACTGATTATGGTACTTATCGTGAAATAAACACCACTAAAAATGTCTCCGTTTTCTATATTTATGTACTGTAATAACATCGAGACATGCCTCTCAATTAGTACAGATTTGATAAAACTAGTGTTTAATAAAAGCGGGGTATGCCTGTATATAATTAAAAAGTATGCAGCTTCATTATTTTACTGATGCCGGCCAACAGGAGAAAAAGATTGCAATAAGAATTTAGACAAAGACCATACATTTCTAATTACCTTCAACAAAGGGTGTTTCCTACTTTTATGTCGCAGAATATATATAAATAATATAAAATATATACACATTATAAATATAATACAAAATAAGCAATTCGAAATGTCCGTTGAACGAAATATTCGTGGACAAAATGTCCGTGGACGAAATTTCCGTGGACAAAATGTCCGTGGACAAAATGTCCGTGCATGGTATATTGGTTGTAATTTTCATCAACAATTCAATTGTCATCAACATAAATCATATAATAACTGTTGACCCATTGTTCTTCAATCACTGTTGTAAATATTTAACCTACCAATGATCTTTAAATATTAAAAATGGCTGTAGCTCAACACAAAGGAACTAGCTACAATGTTAATTTCGACACTGTCTTTAATGTTATACCTATCTATCTTCCTTCACAAAGAAATTGAAATGAATTAATAATGGTCCATATTCGTTCAGTACAAACTATTGGGATTCTTTTATGTTTCGTTCCATTGATCCAATCAAGGGTAGCCATTATGTTGATTAGTAGAATATCAACTGAAATCATTACACTATCTAGAAGGTGAATTTGGACAGTCACTGTACTCTGCATTAAAAGCATATGAATTCTAAATTAATGGCGAATTAGTGTTGGTCGTTCGAATGCCCATCATAAATTAACAATAAATCATTTGATGAAGACGCGTAAATCAATAGAATATTGCGACCCAATATTGTCAATAGATTGAAGTGTAAATAAGTGCCACCTATAGTAATTTATCATCATTAATGTTAAATAATAAGAATGATCTTATTCTGTAAGGTTTTATGTCATTTATTGTCAAGGTAATTATGAGATTTGTGATACAAACTATCGACAGTATATTTCAAACAGGAATTGTCGAAGAAACTTCCAAGTCCACGTTTTGAAATTCAAGTGACAGTTCCATTTCCAAAATGCAATTCTGTTCCCAAAGTGACGAAGTGCATTTAAGCAGCGTCACGTTCTCCAATAATGAAGCTGATTGGAAGATACCCGCCACGAGAGTCTCCCTATTAACCGGTCTGTTCCGGTGTAAGAGACTCATCTATATTCAGGCTCTGACATGCCAGAGTCATACCCTCTTGGAGCCTTAAAGGACTGAATTAAGGCCACATTCACAGTCTAATGAGGGCCTGCGGGTGGTAATAATCTCCTAAGGACTTCTTGGGGCAGTGATGAGGATCATTGAACGATTTATAGCACTGATGTCGTGATATGCATGATTTGCACCATATGAACCTATTTCAGAAGAGCTCCTTTATAGTGGAGTCATTTATAGTGAATGTAGAGTCGTGAGTATAAGAGAACTTCAAATAGTTAAAATAGTTGCTTTAGTTTGTCATAAAATGGCAATTTATTTTCTAAAAACTGTAAGTCATTCATGGCAGACTAATGAAAATTTATTTGACTATACAGGCTACTCCCTTACTCAGGACACTATATTCACTATAAAGTAGTCCACTCCCCATGCAACCATCACACATTGTGCCAACAGGGGCACTAGAGATGGTTAGATGGGCAGGAGATGGAAGACTGAAAAGTAGCCTTGAAATTACATGGGAGTAATGTGGTTTTCCATGTTACCTTAGGAGAAGGTTGGTTCAATGTGGCGAATCCATCCCATGGAATTGTCATATTGGCCTGAATTGATTAATGTATAGCTTATAAACATATTGGATAGACTATTTCCTGGAATAGGGATGATTTAATGATTTGCAATTAATATAATGTCTTCAAATTGATATTAAACCATTAATGGTTTTGTATAAGTAGTTTTATATTAAGTTTGAGGGGCTGCAGGAACAGTGAAGTGTTAAAGTTTTAGCCTCAACACTTAAAATTTATTACTATTAAGTTATCAATTTCAATATAAGATATGAATATGTAAAAATATGGCGAGATGTGAATGTCACTGAGTGCTTTTAAAGCATTGTTGTCAGATGCTTATTTCTATAAAACTTGGCTAATTTTTTTTGTCCTTGGCCACATCATCTTCGGCAATATTTTGGACCAAGATGGTTTCAACATTAGTAGCCCATACTGCCACCACACAGTACGATTTATCAACCTAGTGCCCACATGGTTTGTGATTTGGTGGTTTGGGTATAGAGGAATTCTGAGGTACAGGATACTTAATTTCCTTTTCAAATTACTGGAAGGAAATTTATTATTGAAAAGTAGTTTGGTTTAAGACTATAAAAATACTATATATAGAAAATCTGGTTTCTACTCGATAAATGTATTTAGAAAATCAGCCATATCAATTTTTTATAACACTCATATTACAAACTTTCCACCAGGTTACTTCTTAGGGAAAATAAATAAACATCACCCGATATATTGAATTGAATTGTACAATATTCCTTTATCATCTCACACAACAGTAATAATGATGTCCTTTTCTACAATCTTATTATAGTCCCTTCAGTATTTGTCTGATTTGATGAGATTATCACCGGAGAAATGCGTTGGAAAAAGTGCAATGATTGGAACATTTTAAATAGGGATATATTAGAGGGAAGGTTTAGTAAATAATAATAAAAGTACTTCTTTGAAATACATCATAATCTACAGATAATGATCTTAATCTTCTATTCTTTCTATGGTATAATAAGAGACGATACTGTCTGTCTGTCTGTCCGTGTGTCACATTTTAATGAAGAAACAAACGTTAAGGGCCCGGCCCTGTCAAACAGCGTTTTCAGAGCGTTTACACAGTGTTTTTGACTCAAAGGAAATTATAACTAAGCCCATTTCATATGTATCCATGTTACGCGACACTTTTGGAGCGTTGAAAAACGCTGTAAAACGCTTGTGTGACCGGGCCCTAAAAAGAAAACGAACAATAGATATGTTGCAGTGTCATGGCTACGGGTTAAACTAATAATAATAAAATAAATAATCATAGTTTAAACTTAGAGGAGCAAAAATTAATTCAGTTAAATCAGTTTATATAAGTTGATACCACATACTAGCATTTAACATTAACATTCTAAAACTATTGGATTTACAATTCAAATTAAGTTTTTTATGTAATGAGTATTCAGATTTAGGTAGAATTTGAAGATAGTATATATTTTAAAATCATTTTAGAATTATAGATATGGTAATTAGATGGATAATTATTATAGGATTTAAAGTGAATGAGAAAAATCTGAGAAAAATATTTGCTACAAGAAATATTAATCAAATGACAGGAACTTGAATCGGTAGAAGGCTAAATAAAATTTACGAATTTGAAAATATTGTAAATCAACTCTCAATCTCCACAGTCAACTAATATAGTTTACTCTACTGAAGAAAACTAAAAGGATAGTAATAAATATATCTACTGCTGTATCTATTTGATTATTCTAAATAATGATTAATTCACATTATTTGTTCATCAGGTAAAGTTTTTCGTTTTAAAATCACAGTGGTGATTTGTTTGTATGGGAGTTTCGTTAGCGGTTTTTGTACTTTCTTTTCCTGGAGAAAAGGAAATATATTTTATGGAGTGTCTGCCAGTCCGCAGTTTAGGAAAAATTATCCCAAGTGACGCACGAGTGTTCACAAAATGGATTACTTAATTCTAACCTGTCTGCTGCAATTGCTGGAGTGTCTCTCAGGTTCATTTATTGGGATTGTCTTACAGGAACGAAGAGTGGATTATATATCGAGTTTTACATCGAATTATGATTGAGTTTGAGGGGGAATATCTCTGTCAGGTGATTTATGATAGGAAGATCGTTAATTATTGTCGATATCAGGAAATATTGATCGTATTTTATTGTATAATATCATAATTTTGGATATTATCGGCAGGATTTTTTAAATATAGTAAATCTATAATGATCAAAAATGTATATGTTAATGATTTTAAACAGTTTACTAACATCACATTTTCCTAAAAATTGTACTGATAGTACATCATCACAGTGACTCTTTTCTCTGATAGTACATCATCACAGTGACTCTTTTCTCTCATAGTACATCATCGCAGTGACTCTTTTCTCTGATAGTACATCATCACAGTGACTCTTTTCTCTGATAGTACATCATCACAGTGACTCTTTTCTCTGATAGTACATCATCACAGTGACTCTTTTCTCTGATAGTACATCATCACAGTGACTCTTTTCTCTGATAGTACATCATCACAGTGACTCTTTTCTCTGATGGTACATCATCACAGTGACTCTTTTCTCTGATAGTACATCATCACAGTGACTCTTTTCTCTGATAGTACATCATCATAGTGACTCTTTTCTCTGATAGTACATCATCACAGTGACTCTTTTCTCTGATAGCACATCATCACAGTGACTCTTTTCTCTGATAGTACATCATCGCAGTGACTCTTTTCTCTGATAGTACATCATCACAGTGACTCTTTTCTCTGATAGTACATCATCACAGTGACTCTTTTCTCTGATAGTACATCATCACAGTGACTCTTTTCTCTGATAGTACATCATCACAGTGACTCTTTTCTCTGATAGTACATCATCACAGTGACTCTTTTCTCTGATAGTACATCATCACAGTGACTCTTTTCTCTGATAGTACATCATCACAGTGACTCTTTTTCTCTGATGGTACATCATCACAGTGACTCTTTTCTCTGATAGTACATCATCACAGTGACTCTTTTCTCTGATAGTACATCATCATAGTGACTCTTTT
>CANNZV010002375.1:59626-161055 GCA_947561585.1 Caprella mutica
GTAGGCCTACCGTATTTTTCTGGTAGGCTGATCGTATTTCTTTATAGGCCTAACGTAGTTCTATGGCAGGCCTATTGTAGTTCTATGGTCATCCTACTGTAGTTCTTCAGTAGGCCAACTGTAGGACTCACATTCAGCGGTCCTTTAACGTGAACTCTTCATAGGATAATAATTCATAGGATAAGACAAAAATACCGCCTATTACCTCGAAATAAAGATTTCCTCTTTTCCCACCGGGTCAATTAATGATGTCTTTTTAGATGTTGCTCCAGTTTGCTCAAGATCTCATTTATTTTCTTTCATTAAAGAGGAATCGTTTGATGGATATGACAGGTGCCTCTCTAGCTCTGAAAACTCAAATATTTGACGAATATCTCTCTCTCTCTCTCTCTCTCTCTCTCTCTGAGCTCCATTTTGACTTTCGCTACCAAATGATGGATGAATTTTTAATACTAATTTCAGTTGGCTTTAGGAAGGTGAATGGTTTTCCATGTAGATAAATATTCTGGTGTAGCATTGCTCCAATATTATTACAATATTGCTCCAATATTATTACAATATTGCTCCAATATTATTATAACATTGCTCCAATATTATTACAACATTGCTCCAATATTATTACAACATTGCTCCAATATTATTACAATATTGCTTCAATATTATTACAACATTGCTCCAATATTATTACAACATTGCTCCAATATTATTACAACATTGCTCCAATATTATTACAACATTGCTCCAATATTATTACAATATTGCTCCAATATTATTACAACATTGCTCCAATATTATTACAATATTGCTCCAATATTATTACAACATTGCTCCAATATTATTACAACATTGCTCCAATATTATTATAACATTGCTCCAATATTATTACAACATTGCTCCAATATTATTACAATATTGCTCCAATATTATTACAACATTGCTCCAATATTATTACAGTATTGCTCCAATATTACTACAATATTGCTCCAATATTATTACAATATTGCTCCAATATTATTACAATATTGCTCCAATATTATTACAATATTGCTCCAATATTATTACAGTATTGCTCCAATATTATTACAGTATTGCTCCAATATTATTACAATATTGCTCCAATATTATTACAGTATTGCTCCAATATTACTACAATATTGCTTCATTATTATTGCAATATTGCTTCAATATTATTACAATATTGCTCCAATATTATTACAATATTGCTCCAATATTATTACAGTATTGCTCCAATATTATTACAATATTGCTCCAATATTATTACAGTATTGCTCCAATATTACTACAATATTGCTCCAATATTACTACAATATTGCTCCAATATTATTACAATATTGCTCCAATATTATTACAATATTGCTTCAATATTATTACAATATTGCTCCAATATTATTACAATATTGCTCCAATATTATTACAATATTGCTTCAATATTATTACAATATTGCTCCAATATTATTACAATATTGCTCCAATATTACTACAATATTGCTCCAATATTATTACAATATTGCTCCAATATTATTACAATATTGCTTCAATATTATTACAATATTGCTCCAATATTACTACAATATTGCTCCAATATTATTACAATATTGCTCCAATATTATTACAATATTGCTTCAATATTATTACAATATTGCCAATATTGAGAAAATTCTGGTCCAATAAATTCTCTAACATGGATATCAGCATCTGTTGGTTATTTTAAGTATATTATGTTGTAACAATAAAATAATACATGTTTTAATATAAATCAGTTTTGAAATACTAATTTGATTGGCTATGAGATTCATTGAATTGGTGTTCTTTCTGTATAGCTCGCATAGGAGAAAAATAAACGAAAGGTAAGTCTAAACTCAATATATTATCTTCACTCCGATGTTTTATTAGTTAGTATTTAGGTCTTTGTACTTTGGGTAAACTTTATTTTACTACTCATTTTTTTAAACTTTTTTTTAGACTTGATTATGAACCATAATGATAATTTTATTTCCAACTAAGAATACGTTTTTATTCTTGAAAAAATTCCATCCGTTCCTTTTCATGCATTTTAATTTATATGAGTTACTTATAGAACATAAATAATTTATCTTTTATTATTGTACCTGTGTTAATTGATATACAGCATATTACAATAATCAGTTTTCAAATAAGGTATACTATTTTTAAGACACCGACTAATTCCCCTTTTCACTCCCGTTCAGTCGCGCGTCAGTGGTTCGAGGTCGAGTGATAAGCGGTCAAGGCTCAGGACTGTTAGGCGTTCGAGTCTCGATGTTCAGACCTAATGACACGGGCTTCACGCTCACGAGACATGGCGGAAAATTCGACCTGATGGTCAATGGAGGAGGAGCCGTGAAACTCGTGTTCGGAAAACCCCCTTTCAAACCTTACGTCAAGACTCTCTGGGTACCTTGGAATGAGGTACGATTACATAAAAGTTATTAGTGAAATCATTGATAATAATCAGGGTTGTGACAATATGCACTTAAAATCATATAGATCTTAAGAATATCACAGACGAAACGAAATGAAATGGTATCGAAGACTATAACCGCTGATTTAGAACGATCCAATAGTCTTTAATTCAATCCGTCTATAATATTTTCAGGATCTATGATTTTAAACGCACATTGTCACAACCCTAATAATAATCATCTATATATTACGGTAAAAATTATTAGATGAAATTCCAATCGTAATATATAATAATCTAAAAATTTGTAGTATATCGTCTTTCGTCGGACCTTCTCTACGAAAATATCTGAAACTAGGGTATTTACTATAAAATACGATCAACACCTACCATAATGGACAATATTAGACATTCCTCTGATTACATTATTTTCGAAAGGGCATCGTTAAATTCCATTCTCTTTAAAATTTAATTTTCTCCTTGGCAGATTGTTGTAATTGACACTGTAGTAATGACGACATCAAGCATCATCCCAACACCCCCTGCAACGCCTTGCCTTGACCATGATTATGATGTCTTGAAACCCGTTGTCTTGGCTACCTGGAAGCACGGTTTCCAGGGTGGGTGTCCCGAAAGATCAGCCATATTGACTGAATCTCAAGTGGTTCAGGAATCGCTACCCATTCCCGGAACTGATCTGCATCTTGTCTATCACTCATCTAGGTACGAACATTTCTTTTGGTTTAATTGAACTTCAATATATTTCATTTGCTTAACTTGATAAATTTTCTTGCAATAAATTTTACAGTTTTTACCTAAGCGTAGAAATTGAAAGATGTCATTTGGATTTTTAAAATAAATCTGTCTATTCTTAGGTCCGTTGGTTACGAATCTACAATTCAACTCCAATTGACTCCATCAGAAATTCCTGAAACGTTGCGTCTCATTCATTTGAGAATTACAATCGAAGGAATATTCTTCGAAAAAACTTTTGAGGCTGATGCTGGAATCAAATTCACGTACGCTTGGGATCGACTGAACGTTTATCGGTAAGATATTTTAGTTCCCCTTACATATTATTATCTTGAAATTAGTTAATTTCAAATATGCAAATCTGATAAATGGTATTGTTTTTGTTACAGTCAACGTGTTTACGGAGTAACTTGGGCAGTGGTAAGAGTCGGATACGCCTATAGCAACTGTGACCAAATCATTTGGGACGTGCAGACCACACAGGTTTCAGGTCATGAAATGAGTATTTCTGACATCGGAGGCTGGGATTTGTCCATCCACCATCGGTACAACTTCCACGAAGGTAAGGTTCTTCATCAATTGAAATGAAAATCTCTAAACGATGTATTATTATCCTGTACCTACTAATCAATCATCTATTAATTTTGGTTACCAGGTATTCTCCAGAAGGGTGATGGTCGGAACATTTACCTGAAACAGAAACCAAGAATTCTGCAGACTCTGCTTGGTGACGGCCGACAGAGGGAAGTAGGTTGCAATTCTTGTGAAGGGGACACATCGGACCAAAGATTGCTCACCCCTGCAGACTTGACGGCTGCTCCTGATGGATCGCTATATGTCGCAGACTTCAATCTCATTAGACGAATCATGCCTGACAAAACCGTTCGAACTGTGGTCAAATTAAAGTGAGTTGAAATTGTTACAGAAAATATAGTTCATTTTATCAAACCCAATGACTGAATCGTCCTATTTTCTTCATTGAAAACTTTCATCACCATTCTATAATAAGTTAATAACTTTATTAAGTTTCATTTATTTTGTTAATTCAAAAAATATTCTAACAAAATTCTGCTATCTATTTTCAATCGCGATATTCTTTCCACAGTGAAACGAGAGTTTCTTATCGCTACCACTTGGCAGTGAGTCCTGCTTCAGGATCCGTTTATATAAGTGACCCTGAAGCTCACCAAATTTTGAAAGTGAAGAATCCTAATGACTTCTCGAAACCAGAAGAAAACTATGTTCCCTACATTGGGTCCGGTAAACGGTGCCTTCCTGGAGACGACATGGGATGTGGAGATGGTGGTAAAGCTCGCGATGCAAAACTCCAGTATCCAAAAGGAATGTCCGTTGACTCTCAAGAAATTATTTACTTTGCCGATGGTACAAATGTACGGGCTGTTGACAGCGATGGTTTAATATCTACCGTTATTGGCAGTCATCGTCACAGATCACATTGGCAACCACTACCTTGTTCGGGTACTCTACCAGTTGATGACATAAGTCTACGATGGCCGACTTCAGTAGCAGTCAGTCCTTTGGATGATTCATTGTATGTTCTTGATGACCATCATGTCTTGAGGTTGACAAAGGACAATCGCATCAAAGTAGTTGCTGGAAGACCTCTGCATTGTCCTCGTCAGGGTTCTGACTCTAGCACTGACCTCGCTACACAAGTAACTCTCCGATCTCCTCAGAGTCTGGCTTTTGCTTCCAATGGAGATTTGTACATCGCAGAGAGTGACACCGAGCGTATAAACAGAGTAAGGGTGATCATTACAGATGGCCGAATGAAAGAGTATGCTGGATTAGAATCTAAATGCAATTGTAGAGAAGAGTTATGTTCTTGCTTTGATGAATCTCATGTTTTAGCTACAAATGCTATCTTCTCAACCATATCTGCCATAGCGGTCACGCCCGATGGTGTCGTCCATGTTATGGACCAAGGAAACTTGAGGATTCGTTCCGTCATTTCATCATTACCGAAACCGAATTCTCAAAGACTGTACGAAATATATTCGCCTGAATCTCAAGAGGTTTACGTTTTCAATAGATTCGGACATCATTTCGAAACACGTAGCATAACAACTGGTAGAACTCTCTACTCGTTTGTATACAATGTGAACACCAGCAATGGTAAACTCTCATCCGTCATCGACGCTGCTGGAAACAGAGTTTCATTCTTACGTGATTACACTGGACAAGTCACTATGGTGGAGAATTCTCGCCAGCAAAAGTGTCGTCTCAGTATGTCGAGAATGAGACGTCTGGAGCATATGGCCATACCGAGTCAGTACAACGTGTCACTATCTTACCATGGAGCTACTGGGTTGCTCAGATCTTCTATGGATTCAGTTGGTCGTGCGCATGTGTACACATATGATAAATACGGGCGACTCCTCAGAGTTGTTACACCTTCTGGTCAACTGATCGAATTAGAATTTGATCTGAGTGTTGCAGGAGCCAAAGTCACAGTAACCAGGGATGGAAACTCTCCAGTCACTCTGTTGATAAATGGAGCTCGCGTAACAGAAACTATAGGTGAGTTTTTTAATAACCATTTTAGCAAAAATCTATGATATCCTCATTGTAAACTATTTCTTAATATTTAATTGATATTATAATAATTTTATATTTATTATTGTTAATATTTTATTGTGGAATGATTTTATTAGTTGGTATCGAGAATTTAAGCATTTGTTCATCAAAGAAAGTTTTCTAAAAAAAATGTGATTTATACCAAACGAAATCAATAATAATTTTACTAAAAATACAAGAGTTTATCGTTCTTTATATTCATTGTTCTTTATATCCAAACGACTGAAGATTGAACAAAGGTAGAATGAAATATATTTGTACTTATGTAATTACCCATCTCCCTTAAATCTCCAGTGATTAGGTTATCTAACAGATGTAAAAAATTGTGCTCTGTAAAAATCCTTTTTTCTGTAGGCCATGCATCATCGACCACCGCCATGTTGTCAGATGGTTCCGTGGTGACAGAGTCTCCCTGGGAGCACCACATCATCACAGAAGCAGTTCCTTATCCTCTTCTTTCCACTCATACTCTCACCAACACTTTCCCAGTTCCCGGTAGACAACTCACTGAGATTGGTGCTGAGCTGGTCAACAGTTTCGAGTGGGACTATTTCGTGGAGAAGAACAGAGAGGGACGAGTTATCAAGGTAATTGAATATACAAAATATAGGTATATTAATTGGTGTCAGTTCCGAGTTATCTTAAACTTATATATTTTCGGACACGTGTCCGAAAATATGAAATTGTCCAATAACGATTACTCTGAACTCAGACTGGATGCTTCAGATTCCCAATAAGTTATACAAGAACATAAGTTCACATTTTCTATCAATACTTACCAACTAATAATACTGTGAAATCCATTTGTTCTTAATCAGTTAGTTATTTTTTTCTAGTTTAATTGATATCACACTTTTCTCTCATTAAAGGCTGGCCGCAAAATGATCATAAATGGCGAAAATCTACTAACATTCAAGTACGAACTGGAGAATGAATCCGAGACGGTTTACAACAATGTTGGAATGAGTTTGCTGAACGTGACTTATGATGCTCTTGGTAGACCGCTCGAATGGAGACCAACTGAGCCTTTCATCGGTATTCGACAGCAGTACGATCGTTTCGGAAAACTGGAGAACTGGGTTTGGGGCAAGCAGAGAGAAGACTATACGTATGACACAATTGGCCGTATCGAAACAATCACCTACGCTGATGGCACGAAAACCTCTTACGACTACAGGGATCAAATGATTTCAAAGGTAGGATTAAAAGTTTGAAAATCAAAACTCAAAATAATTGACAAATTCAATGAATTAAGAAATTAATTTGATGGAATGTCAATTTATAAATGTATTCTTTATGCTCATTAACATGATTTCTTTTTCTTACTTTATTTTGAATTATACTTTATTTTTCAAAATAATAATATAATCACAAACATATTTGCAAACACTTTTTCTCAATTTTTTGCAGCCAAGTAAAATAAGCGTAAATGGTGGCGGAAGTCATCTTCTAGATTATGATGATGGTGGAGCTCTTTCATCCATCACTACTCCCAAGGGATATAAATATTTATTCCAACTTCAACCATCAGTGATGCACAACAGGTTTATATTTTCATCCCCTCTCATGCCTAGACATTACTACCAGTTACTGTACACTGATGAGGGAAAGCTAGTTGCATCCGTCCTACCTCAGCAAGCTGGTAGAGCTGTCTACAGCTACGGTGAAGGGGGTCGTCTCCAATATCTCGTTTACGGAGATGGGTCCATTGAATTTGGGTATCATCAGGAAACTGGATTGTTGCGATCAGTTATTCTTAGAGAATTGGGTTATGAACAGAGGATAGAGAATAAATACCACGCTGGCTTAATTAAAGAACAGAGAATACGATTTGGTCCGGCTGTCTCTTTCAATGAAGCCAAGATGCGGTATCTATACGATGGATATGCAAGACCAAGAAGAGTCGAAATGGAGATTGGTGATAAAACTGTCGTTAACTACGAAACTTCATATGACATCAGTCTAGGATCACTTGAAAGTCTCCAGGAGTTGAAGTTCACTAAAACTTATCATAACAGAACAATCGTTCAAGATCCACGAAAAACATTTGTGAGGGTTACTAACTTCGATTCTTTCGGACGAAAGATAGAATCCTCTATCACAGTACGTGGGCGGCTTGTCCACAGATCTAAGTACATGTATGATTCTAGAGGAAGGTTGTCGGCTCACTTTGTCTGGCGGGGACCTGGAACATCTGAAACATCTCGAAACTTCAGTTATACTCCCATGGATTACTTACAAGGTGTCGACGGTACTCGCTCTTGGCAATTCAGATACGATGACAATGGTAACATTGTTACTTTCTCCGAAGATGGTAAATCTGTGAATGCTGAGTATGATGAAGCAGATCGATTGATTTCCTGGGACAACAAACGCATTAACTCTTATGATTCTGCCAGTCGAGTACTTCAACAAAATGATATCCAATTCTCTTTCACATCTCGTGGTAACGCTAGGTATATCTGGAACGAAGGTTCTTATTTGATAACCTACCGACATGACCATTTGGGTAGATTAGTTGCTCGGCAAGATGACAAAGGAAATCTGACTCAGTTCTTCTACGCCAATGTGAAATTACCCAACAATCCAACCCACATACACAATCCTGTAACGGGAGAAACAAATGTTATGCTTTACGATGAGCAAGGACATCTCATAGCTGTACAAAATGAACGAACTAAATTTTGGGTATCGACCGACAATGTTGGTAGTCCAATTGCTGTTTTTGATCAATCTGGAGTTTTGGTGAAGGATATCACCCGGAATCCTTGGGGTCATACAATAGCTGATACGAATCCTTCACTCCACTTATATGTTGATTTCCATGGTGGAATACGAGATCCTCTGACTGGGTTCATTCTTTATGGTCTCCATATGTACGATCCAGTTCATGCTATGTGGTTGTCACCACGATATGATCAAATTCCTTCTGCATCCGAAAATCCATCTTCAATCTACTTGCACAGATTCAGTGACAACAACCCTTCGAATTCTATTCATGAGAAAATTGAGCGTCCGAAAGGTAAGTATTTGATTTGAAATTTTGACTATAATGAGATAGCTATTTAATGGAATATACAATATACATTGCAATTTTATGATTTTTCAGATTTAAAACAATGGTTACAGCTTTTGGGTACCGACCTCAATTCGGTCTTGGGTTCCACCTATCATGACCACACACTGAAAGGAAGTGTTAATGGCTACGCCCCATCAGTTCTCAAACCCAGTTTATCAGTGATATCAGGGCTCTCCTGTTCTACTGAAGGTATCATGAGTGAATTCGCTACACCATCCCTCGTTCCTCAACCCGAAGTAAGATCTGATGACGAAATGAGGCCGAAACTTGGTGGACAATTCTCCTCTTCCGGTCCAGTTCTAGGATCTGGTATTATGGTATCACGTCATGCTGATAGAGCTCTCATTACGCTAGTACCATCAAGAGAGAACTCTGTCGTTCAAGGAGTGGCCAGAGATGTCCTAAATGGCTCTGCTCTTCTTGATATAACACTACCACACCATAGACACCATACTCTCTATCTAGTCAAAGAGGATATCGCCCTAAGACACGATGATCTAGAACAATTGCAGCGACTTTCCGGCCAGTTCAATGTTTCTGTACACGAAGGTCAGCATCCTGAGTTACGAGTTACAGGAGGTTCAGTCTCCCTAGTCATCCTATACGGATCAACACCCACTGCTGCCAAGCACAGGTTGTTGAGACACGTTCAGAGACGAGCTGCCGAACATGCTTGGGCCGCAGAAGTACTAAGAGTTAAAAGAGGAGGACCTGGTTTACATCCCTGGTCTAACGACGAAAAGGAAGAGCTGTTAAGAGCGGGCGAGGTAACAGGGTACTCTGCGACTGAACTACATCCAGTTCATAGGTTCCCACTTCTTGCCGACGACGCAAGTAACGTCGTTTTTCGTCATTCCGACAGACGGCGTCGAAGGTCCAGATCGCATTTGGTATCATGATGGCCTAGGTCTGACCAATTCTTTCAGCGATTGCGTTGAGTCAGTAGAAAAATATATTGGTAGCTAGTTAGATGTTGATGTTTCCTTCCTATGCAACTATGATATTTTACGATGTTTGTAGATTCAAGGCAATTGGTGGAAGAATCTTATTTGTATATAGTATCGCGAATTGCTGTACAAAACAGGGTATTTTTAGGTTATGCCTCTTAGAGAGGTAAAAATGTCATGTGATAATCGCTACGGTGCCACTATCTATTATTCCTCATTTCTCACAAAAATAAATCAAAATTCAAATAATTCATTTTAGTTGAGACAACAGTTAAATATTTATGACCAAATTGTTTTTTATTTGATGATGATTTATCATGCAATTTTTCAATAATTTTATACTGTTTAATATTTGAGTACATATTTAATTCGATCCAGATAAAAGACACACACTGTTCTTGAATAACTTCGTTGCTATGGATATATAATGTAGCAAATAGGTCAATTGGATATATATAAATATATATATAATTTAGAAACTTTTGTACGTGTATTGCTAGTATTTCTATCTGTGTTATATTCTTGGAAGATAAGCTAGGTCTTGGAAATCATATCTTTAATATGCAATTCTATATCTAAATGGAAACTTTTGATATTATGTCTATATATATAGATGAACATTACTGAATTCTCATGTGTACATTTAGTCTCTAACTTCTCTCTGTAAAATAACTGGTGGGCATTTCACGTACGATAACTTGAGTCTCAGATATTCACTTGTTACTAGTAGGTACTACCAAACTACTTCTTACAGGAAAAGTGTCTATATAATTTAAGGCTAAACTTTAAAATGTTCCTTTGTTTATCAAAGAAAAGTAATCAAAAATAATAGAGAAGGAAGGCATAAACACACGATTGGTTAATTAGAGTATATTAGGCTGGTTAGTGGCAATATATTATTAATGTAATTTTGTATATTGAAACTCTATGTGTAGATAGAAGGTTTGTAGTTATTTGATATTATTTTAGAATGTGTTTGAGTATTTACTGTGTAGTTTTTCTTTTTATATATTAAAATGCATTTAGGTTATTAAAGAGGATTTTATCGTTGATTTCAAATAGTTCAGGAACTGATTTTTGATCGTTTTTTAAATTTAAATTTTTATCTAAATGAAAATTTGAACCTAATTTTGTTTTTTGTTTAATTGTTACAGAATCTCATTCGAAATATCTGCAAATATCGACATTAATTTTCTCTGATTTCCTTGCTTCAATAGATTATCACCAATAGTTGCCAAATGTCAAAATATCGGTATCGGACACTGACGATAGAACCGATTCTCTCTAAAGCCGATAATGAATTATAAGTCTGACGATATTTTTCACGATATAAATCCAAATGGCATTGTTATATTATTTATCGTAGCATTTCTAAATAAGACAAATCCATGACGACATTTCTTTAGTCACTTATCTTTTGTTATTTACATAGTAATTGCTTAATGTTTCTATCAATTATTTAATTACTATCCTTATGTTCGCGTCATGTATTTTTTTGTATAACATTCCAGTTTTGTCTCTATGTAAGTTTTACACGAAAGGAAAATTTTTTAGGCTAGTACTAAAAAAATTTTAGGTTAGCACTAAAAAATTTTTTTTAGGCTAGCACTGAATTAAAATTTTTGGTTGGCACTAAAAGAAAATTTTTGTTAGCACTGAAAATTTTTTAGACTAGCACTAAAAAAAATTTTGGTCTAGTACTAAAAAACTTTAAGTCTATTTTAAAACAGGAGGCAGCATCTAAATCAGTACAATCATGTACATAAGTAACTATCTGTTAAATTGAGAATAACTGTAAATTAGAGTATTGACACTAAATGAATATTTTAGTGTGAGATAGAGTTGTGTGTTATATTTAGGTATATTATATCCTATTATTCTATATCATATATGGTATATTATGGTATAGGGTGAGTAGTGAATTATGGGTCGGTTTCACATTTTCGGTCATATAAAGAAAAACATTATAATAGTTTTTTTATTACCAATTAAAGTGAATATTAAAATAATTATTATTATATCGTTTTTCTTATATAACCGAAGATGTGACACCGACCAATAATTCGTGACTTGCCCTACCATTATATATAATAATAATAGATCCCATGATGAAGGTTATGGTGGGCCATAGATGATTAAATTTAATCTCCACCATAACTTTCTTGATATACTTAATAATTTTATATAATAAACATAAATATAAATTTAACCTGATATAATGTACTTAAATTAATTCTAGACACTTTATGTGAGTGTCACTTTCTGAATTAATTATGGCGTCCTATATTGATTTAGATAATTATTATAAGAATGTATATTTGATTATTGAAAGCCTTCATATATAAATATTGTTAATAAATATGGTATTGCAGTGATGTTTTTTATTCGTCCATATTGCAGGGGGTTATATGTTTAATTAGTTACTAAATGTTACTGAAGTTGAACCTTTCTTTCGATCCACATTTGTATTAAAAAATCCAATAAAAATGATATTGATGAGATGATTATAAAATTAAAATAATAACAGAGATTAAATTATTATGAAGTATCCAATGAAAATATTGATTAAATGATTATAAAATCTTGATTATAAATATGAAAATATAAAATCTTGATGACAATACAGATAGGATGATTATGAATTACCGATGATAATAACTTCCAATCCTTATCTTCCTCCCCATTTTCTTCCCTGACTCCATCAATTAGAAGCAGAAAAATGCAGTCGAGTGAATTTTTTTGCTTCTCTTCCAGAGATAATTGGCAGAATTTCTTTTTATTTAAACTAATAGGATTAAGAGCTATATTTATGGATTATATTTAATCAAAATGCGGTACATGAAGATTATATTTGATTAAGCCTATGTCGATGTTGTAAATGGGTGGAGTATAATCAGGATATCATTTATTGTCGATTAAGATGAATATTTATTGTATTTTATCGCAAAATATTGTAGTTTTATACAATATCTTAAATCATTTTATTTAATAATTTATCATTAGAAAGTTTAATGGAATGTCCTACGGAAAACAGTAAATGTTTTAAAATTATGATGAAGTACAATTAAAGATACGAAAATTCATATCAGAAAAAACAATATAAAAATTGTTATTATTACAAAGTGCTATCTAATAATAATGTTTATATTGTTTTTTCTTATATGTACGAAGATGTAGTACTGACCGATAATTCGTAACTTACCCTATCATCGCTTTCAATTTTCCAACTGGGCAAACGATGATTAAATCCTGATTAATACATTAATCATCTATAATGGCTGAGATCTAGAAATAGAACTTCATTAATAGGGATTATTAAAGGTGATCTTACTATATGAAATAGATAAATATAAATTACTATAGTGTACTTTCCCGTTAAAAATAACGGGTCATCATCAATACCAATTTATTACCTGTTATTAGGTTACTTTTAATGAATTCAATTAAAATTAAATTTTCTGCATAGTCTAATTTATTTTATAGATAAAATACATTTAAAAATTGAATAAAAACAGGGGAATTTAAATACCAAGTCAATATATTCCCGTGCGTATCATAGTTACATTCTTCATGTTTAATACCCGTAGTGTAAAAGCGGACACAAACTAAATAAATAAACACACGGCAGGTATTATAAGGATAAATTTCCCGATTTAATTCATGTAATGTCTTCCATTCGCTCAGGTAAAAATGGTATTGAAACCATTAATTAAAAGTACTTATCGCTCACTAGCGACAACACTGTCACAACTCCTGAATAGCTATTTTTCAGGAGAGGCATTTTAGTACTTGTAATGTACGTACATTTAATGGTATATCGTTAGGACATTTAGCCTCTCTAGCGGTACATTTTAGAGCTTCAATTATTAAACTTTTACCAAAATAATCAGTATTTTAAGATTTATATTTCTATATGGATAACTCTAAAATACGTTATTTTTATGTGTATGACGTTGTTGTTGCAAATGAGTGAGATTTTTAAATGGTGGTTGAAATGGTGAAAAGGGTGGAAGCATTCACACTAATTGGGTAATTATGATAATATTAGATCGGGCAATGAGAGAATTCTAAAAGCCACATTAGACCCACAATCCGAATAATATGAGTGTCTTATAGTTATACATATATTGCATTAGGGTAAGTTACGAATTATTATTCAGTACTACATCTTCGGTGATATAAAACAATATAAAACTACTATTAGATAACACTGAGTATTAATAACAATTTTTGTTTTTTCATATATGACCGAAGATTGAATACTGACCGATAATTTGTAAATTGCCCTTTATTCATATTACACAGCTAGCGTCATCCCTTTGTAGGTATCTATGAACCACAGCCTGAGCAATGATGTCTAAAACTAACAACGGACAAATTGTTTGTCGTTTGTCTCCCGATTGTCTACACGGAACAGAAGAGCAAACAACGTTCACTTTGTTTCCATGAGAACGAACTTATTGAACGTCTGATGTTATGCGGGAAACTGTTGCAGTCAGATGTTAAGAACTTTATTGTAACAGAATAATGATTTATTTAGTAATGATTTGATAATTTTCATTCTAATATGGAAAACCTAAATAGAAAATTATATATTTAAAGTGTGAAGAGCTGCACGGTAACAGAATATTTGTTTATTTAGTAACGATTTGATAATGTCTATTTTAGCATAACTAAATTAGAAAACGTTATATTTAAACAAGAAACTTAAGAGTAAGTTACGAATTACCGGTTTGTTCCATATCTTCGGTCATATAAGAAAACACGATATAATATTTGTTATTCAACGTTTAGTTTTATTATAATCCGTGAAACCTGAAGGTATCACGGATACCAATTGATATAGAAAATAAATAATCATTATTATATCTTTTTCCCAATTGTAAAACTTACCGATAGTTGTGATCTTAATCTTACAGGATAATGATAATTTTCAAACGATTTAGTATTGTTTAATTTAAAATGGAATAGCATATTAGAAAATATCTATTTAAAGCAAGAATCAAGTTGCTTAGTTTTTGAGAAACATTTCCCCGATATTATTACATTAATGCAAATATTGGAGCAACTTGTACCTAGAAACATTCCTACTTTGGAAACTTTATATTCAGGGGACCGTCTAACTCGAATTTGAAAAAAAAACTATTTTATAAGTACTGCATAAAATGATGTCTTACAGTCTCTCGGACAATGTGTTAAAATAATAGAGCTGAAAACAATCTAGTGGTACTTCATAAACAGATGGACACTATTGTAGAATATACCTGTCAGGTCTGTCAAAAGACCTGTCAGCACAGGTACTGATGGTCTATTTGAGTCTCACATCAAATTATTTTTTGACTAGATGCATTAGAAAGAGGACACAACACCCAAACAAGAGCCTATACGCTAATTTATGGAACCAGAATTATTTCAGTTAGACAATTTTTTTCCCAAAAATTTCAGTAAATTGGCGCTCCTGAAAAGTACATTTTTTCTACTTCAAAAGGCATCAACTCCTACAGTTTTTGAACTAGAGACATAAGGTTTGTTTCATTTACTTCATAAATGAATTACCCATAAAGGTACAGACGGTTTTTTTAAATTACTCACTGTGTGAGGAGGTATGATGAGAAATATAAAAATATCAATTTTTTTGAAAAAAATTGGAAAAAAATACTTTTAAAATTTCTTGAGACCAAATTGAGAAAAAATAGCACTGTTCCTTTCAGACAAGTCGTAAAAATATCCTAAATAGAAAAAATTTCATTTGAATAGTTGCATTAATTTTTTATTTTTTTTTATTTGTATATTAGTTAATAAACATTAGTTAATTTTTAAAATTAACTAATTATAGAACTCATAATACCATATCTCTATTTTTGAACATTTAAATTTATCAATATATACCAATTTACTTTCCCAAGATGAAACAATGAATAAAATATATTTCAAATTCATTATTCAAAATAGGAAAAATCCATGGAAGAGCGAAAGGGGAAAGGTAGGTAGGGCCTAGAGAAAAGCTTCTGAGAGAATGTTTATGGAGCGCTGTCTCGGCTCAGAAGATTTCAATTTTGGGTGATTGATGAAAAAAAGGCCGGAGAAAAATGAGGACAATCTCTTAAGTGAGTTGTAGGCAAGGTGAAGTGCTTTGCAGTTTCAACTATTTTCAAAAGAACTGTTTTGAGTAACGAGACAGGAAAAGTCAAATAATTCACTATTATTTCTTTCGGAAGATTTTAATTATATATTTTACATAATTTAACATTAATTTCTTCAATTCATGAGTAATACGATTGAAATATTAGAGATTGGTGAAACATCGCATCAATATTATTACAGATGCTTTTGTTGCTATATTTTCCAGTCGATAAAAAATTGAATTTGGTCAAAAGTTAAGTTTAAGCACACTGTGAAGAATTTAGATAATCCAATAACAAAAAACTAGAATATATTATTTTGATTTGCTAGGAATAAATATAAAAATATTGATAAATACATAAATTGAGTCAATAGATAGACTCCTTAACTACATACGTCCCTTTTGACTAAGTAGTTACGTTGGTAGATAGACTCCTTAACTACTTACGTCCCTTTTGACTAAGTAGTTACGTTGGTAGATAGACTCCTTAACTACTTACGTCCCTTTTGACTAAGTAGTTACGTTGGTAGATAGACTCCTTAACTACATACGTCCCTTTTGACTGAGTAGTTACGTTGGTAGATAGACTCATTAACTACTTACGTCCCTTTTGACTAAGTAGTTACGTTGGTAGATAGACTCCTTAACTACTTACGTCCCTTTTGACTAAGTAGTTACGTTGGTAGATAGACTCCCTAGCTACATACGTCCCTTTTGACTGAGTAGTTACGTTGGTAGATAGACTCCTTAACTACATACGTCCCTTTTGACTGAGTAGTTACGTTGGTAGATAGACTCCTTAACTACATACGTCCCTTTTGACTGAGTAGTTACGTTAGTAGATAGACTCCTTAACTACATACGTCCCTTTTGACATACGTCGGTAGCTCGAGGGCCCGTCTCTCCCCAACTCCACTCGTCAAGTTTCTCCTAACTTGGCTGATTATGTCCATCATTATCTCGGATTATGGATGTACATATCATTAGAGACGCAGTAAACTGTTTGCAGTCTGCCTTAGCAAGCGAGGCACTCTTAGTTTCTACTGATTAATTACTCCTTTAATTGGCAAATCACTGGAATTGATACATTTAATAATAATTATTTATACAGGAGTAATAAATAAATGCAGAGCTGATGAAACACAATACAGTAGGTAAAATGTGTGAAGAAAAATATCATAATAAGATTCTATTCATAGTGATATACTTTACTGAAGATTTAATTAACACTGTGTAAAAATGGTAGTTTTAAGTGGTAGGCAATGATTCTAAGAACGCTATTGTGTATCTCTACTAATTTTTAATATATCCATATACCGATATGTTAAAATATTTCATTATTCATAATAAACATAAAAGTATATATCTTAGTACCAACAATTAAAGGGACAATATTGTTTTAATATTATTACAATATTAAAGAAATGTTGCCCCATTAAAATTCGTTGCTACCTTACATACATGTATCTTTTGAATTAAATGCTGTATCATATATACGAGTTTAAAAATAGACTTCAAAGATGCAAGGAGATACTCCGTATCAAGGTTACAGAATATGTAGCACTTATAATTCTCCTAAAAGATGAGTCTTTAACAGATATCTTATACTGACTTTTATCAACTGCAAAAAACGGGGGATTTATGACCAAAAGCCCAGAATAAAAAGTTTCTCTAACTCCTGGAATGGAAAAAAGCTCAACTTTGCGGCCAAGTTATTCCAATATTGAGAGTTTAAGGACATTGTAGGAAGTTCTTGGCCGTTCCTTTTGGGAATAGCTTATGGTTGCTGCATTCCCATCATTGCGAAGAAGAATTATATACCACTGGAATGGGGCAGATGACGTGTAATAATGAGAACTGCAGAGCTAGGTACTGTAACTGTCAGCAAGATTTCAGATTAATGGGAAAAAATAATATATTTTTTGAATGAGTGTCGAAATAATATAATTATTATGGATTAAGGGCAAATTATTATAAATATATTGAATCAGGAAAAATATTATAAAGATATTGGAATAATGGCGAAATATGATTAAGTCTTTGTTATTTCATTCAAATTGATTTACAATGAATGAAGTAATAATAGATATAGACTCAATTTTATTAATTCATTGTTTCTAGTTTCAAAAAGAAAATCGTTTAAAGTAAATAAAATATTATATGCAAATAAAATGTTAATTGAAATAGTTCCATTGAAATTGTAATCCCTTATTGCAGCCCTACATTTTTGTGAAGAAAATATTCGTAGTGAAAGATAGGAACAGAAATTTAGATGTTATTCCAATTCACCCCTAGAGTCCCTTTAAAATGATACATTATGCAGATACTCTTGATGTTTTTTCTTTAAACGACCCGTTAATATCACATGTGTACTCTTTCATTTATTAGAACACATGTGTACTGTCTCTTTCTCTTTTTAATTAGAAAAATATTAATGTTTGATATGCTCACTTTGCCTATATATTACAGAGATACTATGATAAAATTACGTTCAAATTGATTCATGGCATAAAATGTTAAATCTCTTATCATAACTTCTTATTTCAACATCTAAATGCTTTACTTTTCATCATAAATCAATGTTCAATCCTATGAGACATTAAATACCGAATAAAAAGCTTGCCGTCCTTTCATTCCAAATGCTAACTCTCTCTCTCTACTCACTCAGTTCTGTTAACTCTCTCTCTACTCACTCAGTTAGTTCTTTAAACTGTGACGAGAAGGTCAAAGCCGCATATTATATTGGGACTGTGAAACAACTAGAGGGATTTACACTATATATTTACATATGCAAATTCATTTATATTCAATTGAGGTGGTATTTGAATAGGTGTTTTATTTTTATTTTGCTTTTTACAATCTTAATAAAATGTGTTTAATAATATATAGTTCTATGCTTTGAATTTTCTTCGAAAAGGTCAATATGGATAATGAATATTGTATATTTCATGATTTTTTTAAATCATTTATTTTGTATAATAATATTTGGTTCTTTGCATAGAATTTCAAAAGGTTAACATAGATAATGAATATTGCATCAATAGATCTCTGGAAGGTATCGGCATGACGAGGACACAAAAAGAGACCTATTTATTCTGCATGAAACAGTTTCATCTATTGGAATATTAGGTACTGCAGGTAATATCGACAGCAAATCCTATAAAGTCTCCAAAGATCAAGAGACATTCCAACAAAGACATCTATGGTGTATTAGACTCACGACAAAAGACGGAATTGTGTTGTCGCTTTGATCGTTGCTTCTGGCGTAGTTTCGAAGATGTGCATCCAGAGACTCTCTGCCATTGTGCCGCTCTTTGATCTCCCATCCACATTGTTCTCATACGAATAATGGCCCCTAATTACTCCCTTCTATATTGAACCATTTCATATTTTAGAATAATTCAAAAAGTTCTAATTAGCACAATTGAAGTCGTCAAGAATGAGAATATCCTTTTAGGAATTTTACCCATTCCCTTTTAAAATCTTGTACTTTTATTCTGAAGAAGTGGAAATCTTGGCCCATTCAGATTTTTTTCGACTAGATTCATGTACATCTAAAATTGATTTGATTGAAGAAAGATCACCTTTTTTTCCGCTTTTCTACTTAAATATTGTACATTTTCATGTGAATAGGATAAAAAAAAGTTACGGTATTCAGTAAAGTAGAACTATCTATATAATTCCGGTGTAATGAACTATCCTTTATAATGAACAAATTTTCTTCAGTCTGATGGAGGACATGGCGGACAAGAGAAAATTAGTTTACTATATAGGGTAGTTCATTACTCAGGACTCTGTAACCACTATACAGAATTTCACTACAGTTCTACAGTATATCTAAATGGCAGTAAAGACACACCTTCTTGCGAATGTTTCTAACATAATAAAGAGATCAAATTCTTCAGCCATGGCTATATTTCAGGCTTTGCACATCACCACATTTGTATCTTGCGGCCAAATATCACGCAGCTCTTTATCCTCAATGCCGGTCCAATTTATTGTCCCATTGCCTTTCTTTGTGTCCTAATAACGACAGATCAAATTCTGCTTTTCTTCTTCTTTGGCCGCTGAATAAAATGCTCCATCCGATATCTAAATAACTTTGGTGTAATTCAGACATCGGAATGCAAGAAAAACCTTTCTTCTTTTATTTTGTTTTTCAACGTTGAGTGCTATATGTAAAGCGAATAGCACTTCTACCACAGATAGGGATAAAGTTGCGTATTTTCGTTATGAACATGGCTACCGTCTTGTGGTAAGTGACTTTGTTCATTGAGCCACTTTACTTTCTGACTGCTTCTTCCAGACCCTTGTACATAATCTCCTTTTGAATTCAGCGATACGGCCCTTTCATTCAAACTGTAGCAAGAGTGGTAAACTCTATAACTGTAGCAATAACATCAAACTGTAGCGAGAACATCAAATTGTAGCGAGAGTAGCCAACTCTTTAACTGTAGCAAGATTATCACACTGTAGCAATAATATTTAACAGTAGCAAGAGTGTTTAACAGTAGCAAGAGGCTTAAAGTCCGCATCTAACAATGGCGGCAATGTGCAAATACAGGAATTCTCTTTCTGCAAAGTGTGCCTAATTATACATAGGATGACTGGCACATAAAGGCATCCTAATGTTTCGACAAAGGAGTCACTAATTAAATGGCGACAAGCTGGGATGGTGAAGGTGGAACCTTGACCGCCTCAGGAATCTAATATTAACGGACCAGTGGCCGGGTAGGATCCTCCAAGGAATTTGATGTTATGTTTGATGGAGGAAATATTCTATAAGTGGATTTTGATGGGAAGAATTTAAAGTACAGTGAAACTCCTGAGATATGAAGCACTCGAGTAATGGGGGACCTGAGTTATGAAATAGTTATTTATGTTTAAATTATAGAAAATGATATACGAGTCAAGAATTGCGTCATAGTTATCCCTTAATGACGATAGTTTTCTATGATTTTAATCATAGAAAACTATCGAGTGCACCTGAGATATGAAGTGGCTCTGAGTTATGAAGAAACTAGGATCTTCAGTGCAACTTTTTATTCCTAATCACTTCCATGAGGGTAAGACACTAATTTCCTAACAGTCTCAGTAATCGCAATGGGAAAATGCAACCTTAAACTTATTTTTCTGATCGACCTCTCATGACGTGTGTTAACTCCCCACTATCCGACTACTGCCACTCTAATTTAATGACCATATTTTCTACATTTGACCCTATAAAATAGATTTTAAATATAGTGATATGCAAAAAATGCATTCCTTTTTATTTCATTATTAAATTATCGGTTAGCAATTATGAAAGTAAAAAACAAACATTTTATTTCAATTGAGTTTCATATGAAATAGAAACATTTCTCCAATACCGATGTATAGTTCATATCGATACAATATACCTCGAGTTAATATTTCATTTCACCGTGACTGGAAATAAAATAGCCTTTATAGGAATAATATTTAACAGTGAGAGAAAACACAGCTGTGGTGCTTCGATGACCTTTAAATGAAATCAAATAATTCACACTGGTATATAAAGTTTAGCTATATATCAATATATTGCAGTGTGATGTCAGATTACTTCAATGTTCATAATGGTAAATAAAACAGAGCTCTACAACAATCATTATTTTCTTTTGTGAGATGAGGAACAATTTGTGTAACCTTTAATTTCTTTTTAGTTTAATTAACTCATTTCTGTTCTACTGTCAACTTTTTATTTTCATATCGTACCTCATTTCCGTTTCACATATAATCTGTGTGTAATTTTTATATTAAAATTTAATGCTTTAACGTTTTCCTTATGAAATATTAGAAAACATACAAATAGACAATTTTCTACATATGATAATGAAATATTTCTATAAAAAGGGAAAGGTAGATAATAATTTTAAAAATATACTTTTTTCTAACGTGTCCGATAATATGGAACTGTCCGATAACTCAGAACTTACCCTATCGGGATTCAAATTCTCAACATCCAAAATATTTCGAGGTCAAGGGTTCGATTCCAAAGAGAGACAAGGGAGGAATTGTTATGGAGGGACCTGAAGATTAATAGGGATTATATGCTTAATCTTTAATATCTCAGGTACTCCCATTCTATCGTCTGGTGTTTCATTATTGTATACCACAATATATCAGATACGAAGCTTAAAGATCAAAGAGGAAAATTGTCAACTGCTTGAAGAGTTATAGTGAAAAACAGGACATTAATTGAAAATTTGACTATTTTCCACTCAATGATTAAACTGAAAGTTTTTAAATGATCAAAAATAATATGAATTTTATATTATTGTTTTTAATTTTAAAATTCATATACCTCATAGTCAATAACTTTGAAATACATTTACACTATCGTCAATAACTTTGAAGTTCATATACACTATCGTCAATAACTTTGAACTTAATATACACTATCGTCAATAACTTTGAAGTTCATATACACTATCGTCAATAACTTTGAACTTCATGTACACTATCGTCAATAACTTTGAACTTAATATACACTATCGTCAATAACTTTGAAATTCATATACACTATCGTCAATAACTTTGAACTTCATATACACTATCGTCAATATCTTTGAACTTCATATACACTATCGTCAATAACTTTGAACTTCATATACACTATCGTCAATAACTTTGAACTTCATATACACTATCGTCAATAACTTTGAACTTCATGTACACTATCGTCAATAACTTTGAACTTCATATACACTATCGTCAATAACTTTGAACTTCATATACACTATCGTCAATAACTTTGAAGTTCATGTACACTATCGTCAATAACTTTGAAGTTCATATACACTATCGTCAATAACTTTGAACTTCATATACACTATCGTCAATAACTTTGAAATTCATGTACACTATCGTCAATAACTTTGAGCTTCATATACACTATCGTCAATAACTTTGAACTTCATATACACTATCGTCAATAACTTTGAACTTCATGTACACTATCGTCAATAACTTTGAACTTCATATACACTATCGTCAATAACTTTGAACTTCATATACACTATCGTCAATAACTTTGAAATTCATATACACTATCGTCAATAACTTTGAACTTCATATACACCATCGTCAATAACTTTGAACTTCATATACACCATCGTCAATAACTTTGAACTTCATGTACACTATCGTCAATAACTTTGAACTTCATATACACTATCGTCAATAACTTCGAACTTCATGTACACTATCGTCAATAACTTTGAACTTCATATACACTATCGTCAATAACTTCGAACTTCATGTACACTATCGTCAATAACTTTGAACTTCATTGACACTATCGTCAATAACTTCGAAGTTCATATACACTATCGTCAATAACTTTGAACTTCATATACACTATCGTCAATAACTTTGAACTTCATATACACTATCGTCAATAACTTTGAACTTCATATACACTATCGTCAATAATTTTAAACTTCATATACACTATCGTCAATAACTTTGAACTTCATATACACTATCGTCAATAACTTTGAACTTCATATACACTATCGTCAATAACTTTGAACTTCATATACACTATCGTCAATAACTTTGAACTTCATATACACTATCGTCAATAACTTTGAACTTCATGTACACTATCGTCAATAACTTTGAAATTCATATACACTATCGTCAATAACTTTGAACTTCATATACACTATCGTCAATAACTTTGAACTTCATATACACTATCGTCAATAACTTTGAACTTCATGTACACTATCGTCAATAACTTTGAACTTCATGTACACTATCGTCAATAACTTTGAAATTCATATACACTATCGTCAATAACTTTGAACTTCATATACACTATCGTCAATAACTTTGAACTTCATATACATCCTCCAGAATCAGCAGCAAATTAGGCCATTAGTTGGAATCACTGCAAGATGTACCATTACCTCTTAGATATGCAGCCCCGTAACGTGATTACCATCTTCTCTGGCTCTTACTGATGGTTGCGATGAAATAGATGGGGGGGGGGTTAGAGGGGGGAGAGGTGAATTAAATAGGGGGGGGGGGTGTCTCTGCAAACTCTCTATTAGCAACTGCATGCATAAATCATCAATGGGAATGGGGATCTTTGCAAATGTTAATGCTGTCGCAGTGTGTGACGATGGAATGTGAAGCAGTATGTGAGGAAGGAATGTGAAGATTGAATGTGAGGATTGAATGTGAGGATTGAATGTGAGGAAGGAATGTGTGGATTGAATGTGAGGATTGAATGTGAGGAAGGAATGTGAGGATTGAATGTGAGGATGGAATGTGAGGATTGAATGTGACGATGGAATGTGATGCAGTATGTGAGGAAGGAATGTGAGGATTGAATGTGAGGATTGAATGTGAGGATTGAATGTGAGGATTGAATGTGAGGATTGAATGTGAGGATTGAATTTGAGGACTGAATGTGTGGATTGAATGTGAGGACTGAATGTGAGGAAGGAATATGAGAACTGAATGTGAGGATTGAATGTGAGGATTGAATGTGAGGATTGAATATGCAATGTTATATGTGTATTGCAAGTGTATATAGTGAAATATCCCAGAGTGAATTTATTTAATATGTTAATTAACGTATTTGGATCACAGCAGTCGTAATAGAAATGTACGAGAATTCATTTAAAGGATTTAAAGGGCACAGTTAATTCAGTTCACCTTTTCTGTCCACCTTACATGACAAATAAGGAGAATTATCTCTACGGGAGTCCGTAATTAATTCTACGTTCGATAGTGACTTACGGTCGATAAACCTTAGCAGTTATTATTGCGAACACTGGCACTAATTAATGGAAATACTAATGTGAAGATTAACACAAAATTACGGTGATGGCTTTCTCCAATTGGATAATTTATAATCGACTGGTCGTCTGTTATTGTCCATTACTATTAATATTGATCGGCGTGCTATTATTTATTTAGTAAATATTGATTGCATTTTACTGCAAAATATCTTAATTTGAGAATTTATTATCAGGTTGTTATGACTGACGAAAAAATATGTTTTCTTAAATTTATGAAGAAATAGGATATTGTTCTATTATTCACCATCGTATTGTAGATGCCCTATTTCTTTCCGATACTAATTACGTCTTCCACTTCATCAAATTTAAAACCTGCTAATCCAACTCCATATTTGATGTCAGAAGAAATGGACATGTGCACCATATGATTATTCAAGGCTTGGGACACACAATCCCTATATTATAGAGCTGTTGAAGCACTCACTGTGAGAAATGTTCATATTTCGAATAGAGAGTTACTAAGATGCTGACGGTTCAGCTCGGGTTGTGACATGTGACGAAAGATGGACTCGAGTGAATATACATATAGTGAGACACATCGGACAAATGTAATTATGAACGTCATAGGGGAAACTTGAGTAAGTTGAACCGTATATCAGTTGGGACATCATCATCACCGACCGTCTGCTTTTGAAATGCAGAAGTTAAATTCAAATAACTAAAATATGGTATTATAATATTTTACGATAATATATCAAAGATAATTAACATGTTGGCAGATAGTAGACGGTCTGCTTATTATATATTTTCAAATTTGGGATTATAGTTTCCTGCACATAGTGTAATAGTTGTTAAAAAAGGGAGAACAAAATATCCTTCCTATATATTCCCGCAGTGTTCCCTCTCGATGTTGTGGAGATGATCCCGCTGGATATAGCGAAAATATCGCTTTCTGCACAATTTTCTGCATTCTTCTCTGGGAATTCTCAGGGAATATCGTCAAGGAATATACATCCCGTGACGATATCACACACGACCGAAAACCAACTCTCTCCTCATCAAAAACTCTAAACAGATTTAGATTTCAAATCTGTTTCAATTGGATATCAGGAAGTAGCAATGTTGTGACACACTGTCACTTCTCTAAAATTTTGCCTGCATTTTCCAGAGAAGTCAGTTAAGCTCCTTATCCCGACTAAGCTGAAAACACTTTCGTAAACATCTTTTATTTCAGTCTCTGTATAAAAGTCGCAAGGGGAGGGAGAACTTCTGTTACGGGTTCATTTTTTAGATGTGGAAGCATCGTCATATAATGCTCCATATTAACTTAATTGTATTCGGATTTACTTGATGTATAATGAAATTTAGTAGTTTATTATGAGTAGACTAAATATATGAAATAAGATTTATGGTTAAACATTAAACAATCATCATTGATGTTTTTTCAGTTTTTTTTAATACTAATAATATAACTGTGTAATTCGACTTTATCAATAAGTTTCCAATTTGATAGATAGTATACAACGTTAATACAATATTTATACATAATAATGATGGGGCAATAGACGATCAAAAGAGAACCCCATTTATTATCGTATGGCCCCATCAAAACTTTCTATCTAAGTTGCAACAGGTTTTACCCATTATCATATAGCCCCATCTAAACTTTCTATCTAGGTTGCAACAGGTTTTACCTATTATCATATGGCCCATCAAAACTTTCTATCTAGATTGCAACAGGTTTTACCTATTATCATATGGCCCATCAAAACTTTCTATCTAGGTTGCAACAGGTTTTACCTATTATCATATGGCCCATCAAAACTTTCTATCTAGGTTGCAACAGGTTTTACCTATTATCATATGGCCCATCAAAACTTTCTATCTAGATTGCAACAGGTTTTACCTATTATCATATGGCCCATCAAAACTTTCTATCTAGATTGCAACAGGTTTTACCTATTATCATATGGCCCATCAAAACTTTCTATCTAGATTGCAACAGGTTTTACCTATTATCATATGGCCCATCAAAACTTTCTATCTAGGTTGCAACAGGTTTTACCTATTATCACATGGCCCATCAAAACTTTCTATCTAGATTGCAACAGGTTTTACCTATTATCATATGGCCCATCAAAACTTTCTATCTAGGTTGCAACAGGTTTTACCTATTATCATATGGCCCATCAAAACTTTCTATCTAGGTTGCAACAGGTTTTACCTATTATCATATGGCCCATCAAAACTATCTATCTAGGTTGCAACAGGTTTTACCTATTCATTCACTCTATTTTAGTCTCTCATCCTCCACACATATGCGCAACTAATCGAATTAATAGAAGCTTGTACATAGCTCTTCACCTTCACGTGATGGACTCTCGCGTTCCCCCGAACAGTTAATCTTCATGCCGGATAATCCCATCAATATTCAATCTGTATTAATAGGCTTGGGATTTGAAATGTTTGGATCTCACCTTTAACTGTGTGTGTGTGCCAGCCAGTCATTTCCATCTTCCAATTATGGGCTTCGGACTCTAGAGATTACAGGAGGTTATCTCCCTGAATATCTTAAGAAGACTGTGGGGAAATTTAGCGCTGCTTTTGATAGGCGTTCATGATCAATGATGAAAATATATATCATCTATGTGAGACAATAAATAATTTGACGAAAATCCCATCGTAATTAATAATTCAATAAACTTGTTCTATACCATTAATCGACAATAATTGATTTAGCATTTAGGTATCTTCCGATTTGGACTGGATTCAACCCTAGGAAACAATGTTTCTGGGAGCTACATTGCCTCAATATTGTTCTAACATTGCAGTGCCTGAAAAATATAGTCAATAAGTTGCAAAATTTAGATCCTTCAGAGAATCAAACCAAAGAAAATCATTTTATCAGCCTATAAAGAATGATATTTCGATTTCCAATAGAAAAGTGACTTTGATTTATCTTCCAATGTGTTTTATATAATATTGTGTTATTTTATTGTAGTATATAACAGTTCATAAAAGGTACTGAGAATTTGAAGATCTATAGTATAACACACCATTAGTCTTTTTACGCTGTAACTTTATTTCTATATATTTTTTATTTATTATTATTAATTGATTAATTTAAATTATATCAAATACTGACTTTCAAACAAATGACTATTCTTTGAATATTTTTGACTCAACCTGGAATTTTGACACTCATCTCACTTTTATGAAACTGAGTCAGTCTACCAATGCTGAATTTATAGTTAGCATTATATTTATTATAATTTCACATATTAGATCGTTTCTTATTCTATTTTTCAATTTCAATATTGATATATATCAGTAAAATTAAAAAATCTTCCGAAGGTCAGCTTTCACAATCAGAGATCTCAAGAAGATATTTCTCACCTCAAACTTCTTCCCTTGCAGTCCTGTAGTGTAAATTGAATGGAACTGAAGTCCTACCTACCGTTCACCCTCGACAAAAGCCTTCCAAAGAAAATCTCTGAAGTGATTAAATGACTTTGTCTGGATGAGGAGATCGAGACATCAGCTGATTCTTTACCTCACGAGATCGAGATATCAGTTGATTCTCCACTTCACATTGTTGACAATATCTCTCTCTCGGTGGCTGCACTCAGTGTCTGTCTATTGGACTTTTGTCTTCATATCACTTATATCATCAGTAACAAACTGATATATAGGGAACATCAAATTAGATGAAAGAACTCCTGTTGAAACCAGGCGAAGCGTGATTGTCAGTACCAAGGTAATTCTACCGAAAACATACCGAAGGCCTGTGATTTTTTCTAAACTGAGTGAAATCTATTAATTGGAATATATTTGAGGCTATGATAAGATGTGGACACGCAGATGTTATTCGATGTTCTTGTATCACTTGTGTTTTCGCAGAAACTGACATTTATTCTACGCGTTCCTTGATAAATAAAATTAATTAAAAGTAAATATTCCAAAATGAATTATCATTTGCTATTCTAGTTAAACTATGGAAATTTATCTATGAGATATAAATGACACTGCCTCATAAAAAAAAAACAAGTTGTTACAAATTCATATCCCACCTTTTAGAACACGTTCAAAACCCAATGATATCAGAGAAAAAAGATTTACATTCAAAAACCAAGAGAGAAAAGGACAGAATTTATGATTTCGATTGAGATTCCAAAGAACGGCGATGTCAGTTCCCGCAAAAATGGATGACTTTTCGAAGATGCCGAGGTGACCTGCGGGACTCCGAGACTCCGCTTTTCTTCCTCCATTAACATATGAAAGAAAAGAAAATTGGATGTCAAAGTGGCGGGAATTATTGAAGGGTTATAAAAATGCATCGAATCACTCACTTATTGAATGCCATCGAATTCGACGCCGGACAGATTTCAGATGCCTGGTTAGGACATCAAATTTATATTTCTACATATCAAAAGGCTTTCCTTTGACACTTTTAGGATAGAAATGTTAAATGTTCAACATCTTTATCAAGTAAATCATCAAAAACCATATTAAATAGGATGACGGGCACTCGTACAGCGCATACCTTCGCTGCCACTTATAATATACCTTGACCATCCAATAATCATTGAGTTATAAATGACCTTGACCTTTAACCGGTTCGCTCCCAGAAAATAATCAAATGTTTTTTGGATATTGACCAATCGTCCCACCAAATTATCAATAGAATATTACAAATAAATAAGTAAATTCTGACTATAACATAACCTTCTGCTATTTGCGAAGTGATAACATATTGATAATATGCAAGATTATCATCTGATATTTCTTCATGGAAAGATTTCTGCGAAAGTAACGACAAGGGTGGTTGTTTCATTCCGAGTTTTATACAATAGTGCCATATAAAAGATACTAGTCGTAAAAGAACTGGAGTGATGCTCATAGTTATAGTAACTATAGCATTATAGTGAAGGGAGTAACTATAGCATTGTAGTGAAGGGAGTAATTATAGCATTATAGTGAAGGGAGTAACTATAGCATTATAGTGAAGGGAGTAACTATAGCATTGTAGTGAAGGGAGTAATTATAGCATTATAGTGAAGGGAGTAACTATAGCATTATAGTGAAGGGAGTAACTATAGCATTGTAGTGAAGGGAGTAACTATAGCATTATAGTGAAGGGAGTAACTATAGCATTATAGTGAAGGGAGTAACTATAGCATTATAGTGAAGGGAGTAACTATAGCATTATAGTGAAGGGAGTAACTATAGCATTATAGTGAAGGGAGTAACTATAGCATTATAGTGAAGGGAGTAACTATAGCATTGTAGTGGAGGGAGTAACTATTGCATTATAGTGAAGGGAGTAACTATAGCATTATAGTGAAGGGAGTAAACTATACTGAATAATGGAACTGTGTATGGTATACTGTTTAAGTTATACTTACAGTTTATGAAGGTCAGATGGGATTATAATTTATTTACAGTCATTATACACTTGTTAGGATGAATTATTTATCAAATAATCAGGAAATAATTTAAGTTCGTTATTCGAATCTTCTGTAATTAATTAAGTAAAACACATAAATTTCTATATATTTAAACCTTATAAATCTTCCATAGTCAGTGCTAAAAATAATAATTCTTTTTAGTATCATTAGTTATAAAAAACTGGTATAATTTGAACAAATTTAATCAAACATATACCAAATACGATAAAATGTCCTGAAATGAGAATTTTAAAATCATCTTCATTGTTTTAAATCAGTCACAAATATTACTACTTTCAGATGAACTTCATGATGAACCTTAATGGATGTATCATATAACAATTAATTGATTATTATTATGTTTCCATGTGAGACATTAGTGTAAAATCTTTCCTTGCTAGAGATTTATCCCCTTCGTTAATTAGTGGAGTTCACCCGAACAAGATTCGGAAGAATGAAATCCTAAAGATTTCTGACGGCAAAGAACCGAAAGAAGACATTGATTGACGTGTTTTCCAAAAGATCTTCCCTAACGAGGAAAAATCGAGCAATAATTTATCAGTGTTCGAACATTGGAAACACTAATCTCATTTGTGCCTCAAAGCCCGTGTGAAATTCTAAGATTCGAATGGCAATATTTCTGCCAATGACATTCAGTTTTTTTAGCTCGATGACAATATTTGGTAACTCAAACTAAAAATGAAAAATGGGTAAACGGTAAAATTCTTTACAATTTAAGGTGGTCAGTATTTCTCTAGTTTTCAATGACTAGGTATATTTTACCATTATTTTTCATATATTAGACACATTTAATAAAATCAACAGTTTGATAATATGATAGGTACAGTTTTTGCAGGTTATACATTTGCTTTTACCCAGATTTATTTGGTTTCTGATATCAATTTCTTATTTTGGTTTATTATATCTGTGTCGTACATATAAATCATATATCTACATACTATTTCTTATGTCTGTATTTTGTATCTGTATCTTTTATCTACATCACATATCTTATATACAGCCTTGGCCAAAAGTATTAGGCCACCTCTGTTTTTCACGGTTTTCAATTGTAAAAGCCAATGTATATCGTTTGCAATTGAGAATATGGTGCATTCTTCAATATCTGATAGTATTAAAATGATGTTTACCGTGCAGCAACCCGTAGTGATTTTTAATCCCTATAGTATCATCTTCACCCATAAGCCCCGTTCAGATTTAGTGCTTCATCATTGTTTATAAGCTTTTTATTATGAATTCTTCCAGGTTTTTTTTTTAGGTACAAACCTATTTATATGTACACATGCCTAAAAAAAGGGAACTGAGTGAATTTGAGAGAGGACAAATCATTGCGCACCATAATGATGGACTCAGTCAACGAAAAATCTCTGAAAAGGTGAAATGTTCGAGATGTGCAGTTCAAACAACTTTAAAACGATTTATGGTTACTAAAGATGTTGAAACTGCACAAAGGTCAAGTAGAAAGAAGTGCACATTACCTCGTGAGGACTGATCTCTGATCAGGCAGTCCCTTAGAAACAGGAGAAAAACATCTTCGGAGCTGGCTGCAGAATTTAACGAGGAGAGCGATGCAAAAATTTCTGCAAGAACAGTTAGAAGAAGGCTTTTAGATCATGGTCTGAAAGGGTGTAAAGCTAGAAAGAAGCCGTTCATATCTGAGACCAATAAAAAGAAGCGTCTCCAATGGGCCAAAAATCACTCGGCTTGGACCAGCGAGCAATGGTCTAAGGTGATCTGGTCTGATGAAAGTAACTATGAGGTATGTTAACCCAATCATCTATTGAAATTACCTATTGAAACGCACCACTTTATTGCAGTGCTTGACCTGATAATGACCGAAGAAAAAATATTTCAATGTTTTACTTTTTCCCTCAGATTTTTGGCACCTCTGGCGCGACCTATGTTCGTCGCAGAGTTGGGGAAGATTATAATGCTGAATGCCTGGTCCCAACTGTGAAACATGGCGGTGGCTCTGTGATGGTATGGGCCTGCAGGGCCCGGTGAAATGTTTTTGCGTCAAGGGAGAATGACTTCAGCCACTTACACCGCCATGCTTTCTGAAGTGTTGAGCCCATCCATTGCCATTTTGCACCTGGGAGAGTCTCCAGACAATATTATCTTCCAACAGGACAATGCTCCATGCCACACAGCAAAGAAAAGCCGTGACTGGTTCAAAGAAAAGGGCATCAACATGATGGAGTGGCTAGCTCAGATCCCAGACTTGAACCCTATTGAGCACCTGTGGGGAACTCTTGGAAAGGCCATTAGGAACATTCCTATTAAGAACAAAGATCAGTTATACCAAAAACTAAAAGAAGAATGGGACAAAATTAATCCAGAAAATTGTAAAAGGCTTGTCGACTCCATGCCTAACCGCATAAAGGCGGTTATTAAAGCCAAAGGGGGCTCGACCAAGTATTAGAATAGTTGTTTATTGATATATATATAATATTCATTTGATTAAAACTAGTTTCATTACCTTTTCTTAGAAAAAACATAAAAAATCGTGGTGGCCTAATACCTTTGGCCAAGGCTGTATGTATTCGATTTGGAATTATACAAAATCTAATTTCAGAACAATGAATAAATCACAATTATAAATGCGAGAATAATTAAATACGTTTCAGTGCTTTTCACACTATATTTTAACTTAGAATAATCAAATTATTGCCGGTATTGATATCGAATTTTAGTTGTATTTTATTCATTTGACATGAAATTTCAGTTTTATCTATCAGCAATGAAATAAAATACTGTCCTAAACAATTATTTAGAAAGGTTGTCAGAATTGATATCAAACATTGACGTTTGCATCCAGTGCAATATTCATACAACAATAACAAACCATCAATATATAATGACGCTGATATTGCATGCTTCGGTTAACCTAGAATTTCAGTACGAAATATACACCGAATAATATTTAAAAGTTCGTTGGAGAGAAATGATGTGGCTTTCAGTCTTCTATAGAAAGTTGATGAGGAAAAAAAGTCCAGAAACTAACATTATAGTTCCCCTCCCGTCAGCAAGAATAACAATAAGAGTAGCTTTAGATGATGGTCAAATGACCGTGACTATGTGGATGGGGATGGGGGAGAGGGAAGTGGAGGGGTGGAGAAGGGTCAATTGTCCTGAAAACAGCGTATCATCTGACGATGGAGGCAAAAAACCCACTTGGAAAAAAATTTGTTGTTGATTGCAAGTACTGATTTTATTAACACGAAATCGTAGGAATTACGGTAAATGTTGTCGCGATCGATTATAATAAATATTGATCGTATTTTAACGTAAAATATAATTTAAGATATTATAGTAGGGATCTAAAAAAAATATCCAACAAAAGACGATAGACTGTAAGTCTTTTAAATTTATGATTTAATTTTGATAGAATTATCTATTGTCGTAGATCAATAAGGTTTACAATCGTTTATAATTTCCAGACATCGATGATACACGAGAGAAAGTAAGGACCTTTTCTGTTTGCTGTGTGCACGGACAATAATTGAAATAAAATAATAAATTACGATGGTATAATACTTACTGACTTTTGAATTTTACTGACCTCTGCTGTATGAGAACACCTCTCCTTGATAACTTATTTTCTAAATAAGTTATTTGATTTCACAATGTCCATTTATCCAATTAAATTGTTATTATCGTTAGTTATATTGTTATTATAAATGCGCCCAAGAAACAAATATTGTTATCATCTTTATATTATTATTTTATTTTCCTATGCGCCCACGAAACAGAAACTTATCGAAATACATTATTTAATATATCAAGTCTGTATTATTTCTAATTAAATAAATCCATTTTAAAAGTCAGTAAGTATGATAGCATTATAACTTATTATTTTATTTCAATTATTTTCTGTGCCCAGCAAACAGAAAAGATCCGAAAGTAATTTTAAACAAAAAAAATATTAATGATTTATTAGAATTTGAAAATATTGCATGGGCAAGAAAGCATTTATTTTTGAGGCTTTGATATGAAATATAAATGATATTTTATAATTTGCAAAGTGAATCGTTATTAATATGGTTGTTACAATCTACTTTTAAAATCATAGTTCATAAGAACATCATGTACTCAAAATAAAAACTCAATATATAAATTACATGGAAATTTATCTATTCATTCATATCAGTTTATTCCAAGTGTGTAAACAATAAATAAATTAACCATATTTTTCTATATAATATGAAAAAAAAATTATATACTTATCTCGTAAATGAAAACTCGAATATATTTATCTATCTAAATCATTACTAAATTAATTTATTTATATGTATACTACACATTTTACATAAGTTAACTATTAACTAATTGCACAATTAACTTTTAATCTCAAAATTTCCTCAAACGACTTTATTTACAATATTTATATTACTTTCTAAGCCGGTGAAACTGGCGATGCTAATTGAAAGCTGCTTTTTAAAGTCTCAGCCTAAAAATCACATCATCAAGACCCTGATTGGTTTATTTTAAAAAGCTTAGCGCTTCGAAAGAATTCAGACGATGTTACGTCATTTGAGCGACTTTAGAAGGACGAACTGCTCTTGAAATTAATGATCGATAAAACGGGATGGATATCGGAAACTGTTTTATTGGAAAAAAAGTGTTATTTATTAAAAAGAAAATCATTAATTGACAATATGTTTCCATCAAAACAAGAAGACAAAAAAATTTCAGAAGAGAATCCATTAATACAATCCGGTAATTGACGCTGTACCCTAACATGGTATACGTATGTTTCGGCCACGTTGTATCAACATGACAGATAATGCATAATACAATCCGGTAATTGACGCTGTACCCTATCATGGAATCCCTATGTATCTGCCACCTTGTATCAACATGGCAGATAATGCTGAAACATTGTGCATTGTATCCGTGATACGATGACTCCTTTGTCTCGGTAACTTTGGTGGCATTTCGCTTTTGTTTGCATTGCGGCGCTACCAATGTATTCAGGATACGGGGAGCTTTGCTCTGAACCTCTTGCATAAATTTACGCCGAGGTCTTTGAAGAGGCCGGCCAAAGTAATAAAGCCAGTCTGCTCTAACATATTGCTTCATACATTACTTACATTTTAATCTGCCAAGCTGTAAATTTTAATACAGTGAATAGCGGCGATAAATACGGCGCTGGTGGTGGCTGGAAATCTTGGCCCCGACGCCACGGTTCTTGAGGTTGGAATTATAAGAAGGCAGGTCTGAAAATAATCTAATATAAGCGGAATAAAACAATAGGTAATAAGATATTCTTAGGTTGTGAATAATCATAGTAATAAAATTCATGATACCGATGATATATTTTTTATTTCGTTAAAAAATTATAAGAAAATTTTATAACATTTATCTTTATTGATTGCATATTCATTTAGTTATGTTTAATTTAGGTATACAATAGTGTCTATATGGATCTTTTCCATGGGTATCTTCCACAGTTGTCATTACACGTCATTGCATGCTTCAACTGTCACGAATTAGCTGATAAAAATATCGACAGAGAGCTCTGACGATAAAGTCTAGTAATTGGGATGGGTGCCCACAGGGGGGCGACAGCTACGTGCCAGGGATTTAAGTTGATTCGGGTTTAAGTTAATTTTGTTTTAACATGCTTCTCCGGGTCTCTGCTAGGATAATTGACGGTCTTCTGGGGTGTGTGTTCTGTTGAAGAACATTTTGGTAATTTAGGCCTTCTGGAATTTTGGCAATTTAGGCCTGAATGAATTTTGGTAATTTAGGCTTAAGCGCTGAAAAGCCTATTTCTAATAATTAGAGTTAGGGTTGTTAACGAGTAAGAAAAAATGTGAAGCTATTTTTAATTAGCATTAAAAGTGCTTTAATTGAATGAAATAAATAAGTATTTGGAAGAGATCAATTATTAATTGGATGGGATCAATTAATAATTTCATTGGATGAGATCAATAGAAAAATTGTAAGAGATCAATGAATAATTTGTTGAAATGAATTGATAATTGAATGATATCAAATTTAAAAATTTTATATATGTAGAATAGTTACTTATTCAACAATATGCTCATATAATGTTTATCAATGATAATTATTTCTAGCAAATAGGATTAAAATGTCCATTAGATTAATAGTTCTACCTCTACTGTCAATTCGTATCTATAAGATCAATAAATAGTATAGATAATGATAATGTAATAATAATATCTGTTTTTTTCAGAATTGATTTTTTTTAAATCTGAAAGCAAGCGTTACATACATTAAATTAAAATAATATACATCTATTTAATGCATTAATTTTAAATGATGTGTAAAATAGTTTGGCGTATTAGGCAATTAATGAAAGGGATGACTACCCATTGATGTTTCTAATGAGAGAATTAACCTAGTTACACTCACTACATATAAATGCTGACTCGACAAAAATGGCCGTCATTTAAATTAAACTACTTCAAAGAGATCTGACGATAGGCTCCATTAGGAATTTCATTTGTGCGAATAATTACTGAATTATGCTGCCAATTAATCCCATCTATACACTACTACTGCAGTGGATTAAATTGAAAGTTCATGATAGCAATTATATCTACGTTGCTCCATTCAATTAAGATCATTAATATATATTATTGATTAATTATATATGTATAGATAATAGTGTAAACTATCAGTGAAATTATTTGCTTCCGATAAAATTTATTAAACAATCACATGGTTTAATTGTATAACATATAATTAACTAATACAAAATTTATATTATATTGATTCAAAAAGAATGTATTGAAAAAGGATGTATATTAAATTATATTTATTGAAAAACTTATATTATTTAAATACAAACATTTTTCCATTGAACTAAACAAAATTGTAACACATCGAATTGCCAGATCTCAAAAGTCTACGGATTTGACCACACCACACTTGGGGAGACTTAAAGTCAAATTTATGGTGCAATTTTTCATAGAGTTTTCGCGCAATAAATACACACAAAACTAGGATTGATGAGCAATGAATATTTATTAAGAAAGGGTGGAGTTGTGGCAAGTTACTTGACAGACAGGTCTGTCTGAATGCAAATGGCTATTTTTTGCAATCTTTAAAAACACAGGAGTAAATTCACGTGTGTAGAAGATTTGTTATTCGAATATTCTCAATTGTCCAGAAAAAAATATTTTACTTCACTGAAGTTGTTTCTTATTTTATATTTATAAAGGTTTTCCAATCAATATTTCAACATAACAGCCTTTACAGCATTTTATATTGTTTTGGTACATAATAATGGTAAAATTCTGTGATGTCGTTTACAAGAAAATGAATAAAATTTCAATTTCAATAACGACTCTTTTATGCGACAAGGAGACTACTTTTCAGAACTATCTCGACTATTTTCGTTAGTACTATAAACCCGGTTTCTTGTAAAGAAATTGACTCAATAGTGTCACAACATTGCACCAATACTGTCACAACATTGCACCAATATCGTTACAGCACTGTTCCAAAAGTGTTATAACATTTTTACAATGTTGGGACAATATTTCCCAGAGTAACATTACTCCTCCTGATAAGTAAAAACTAAAGACATTTCCAATGTATCGCGGATGGAGATGGGACAAGTTTACCCTTTTTAAGGTGTTTGATAGCCTTTAACGTGTTAGATATAAGGTATTAGATACTATTTAAGGGGTTAGACATCCTTTAAGGTGTTAGATAGCCTTTAAGGTGTTAGATAGCCTTTAACAGCTCACCTGCAAACTCATAATAGCCGTCACAATGTCTATTAAATGCCTTCATTCGACCCGCTTTTATGTTGTCACTGTTCAGGTCTTTGTAACACGATATCTCAGTGAAGAATCTACTATGGGGAAACTTTAGCATCTAACCAGGAAATTACTTCTTTGTCATGCCATGTGACGGCAGATATTAAAATCTAAATTATATTAGTGTACCAGATAACGAAGTAATTAATGCGTGATGTAGATATTAAAATCTAAAGTATATTAGTGTACCAGATAACAAAGTAATTAATGCGTGATGTAGATATTAAAATCTAAATTATATTAGTGTACCAGATAACGAAGTAATTAATGCGTGATGTAAATATTAAAATCTAAAGTATATTAGTGTACCTGATAACGAAGTAAATAATGCGTGATGGTAGATATTAAAATCTAAAGTGAATTAGTGTACCTGATAACGAAATAAATAATGCGTGATGTAGATATTAAAATCTAAAGTGAATTAGTGTACCTGATAACGAAGTAAATAATGCGTGATGTAGATATTAAAATCTAAAGTATATCAGTGTACCAGATAACGAAGTAAATAATGCGTATATGGTACACTGAATTGAAAACTTAATTGAAAGAACTTTATATGAATCAACTCAAGTATCAATGTATATCTTAAAGTTAGTTTCTAACTTTTTCTTGTGTTATAATTATTAAAATATTTTTTATTTATTGTAGCAGTCAGTATTACCCCTCTATTTGGTATTACCCCTCTATTTGGTATTACCCCTCTATTTGGTATTACCCCTCTATTTGGTATTACCCCTCTATTTGGTATTACCCCCTCTATTTGGTATTACCCCTCTATTTGGTACTACCCCTCTATTTGGTATTACCCCTCTATTTGGTATTACACCTCTATTTGGTATTACCCCTCTATTAGGCATTACCCCTCTATTAGGTACGTATTACCCCTCTATTTGGTATTACCCCTCTATTTGGTATTACCCCTCTGTTTGGTATTACCCCTCTATTTGGTATTACCCCTCTATTAGGCATTACCCCTCTATTAGGTACGTATTACCCCTCTATTTGGTATTACCCCTCTATTTGGTATTACCCCTCTGTTTGGTATTACCCCTCTATTAGGTATTACCCCTCTATTAGGCATTACCCCTCTATTAGGTACGTATTACCCCTCTATTAAGTATTACCCCTCTATTAGGTACTAAATCACGTTACTAATTTATCTTTTTCGTTTCCTTACGCATGGAATAACTGCGTTAACGATGCGGAAACTTCACGCCAAAGAGTACGCCCTGCATATCGATTTAACCACAACTCTGCGTTAGATGCACATGCAGTGTGAGAGTTAACACTCATTTAAATTACATCTGCATTGAATGGAAAACAATTGCATTTAATTGTGAGTAAATAAGGAATGATTTTCTATTTAAAATGCAGGAAATATATCCTATACATTTTATTTTTATTTGTAAACTAGGTAGCTTTATGAATAACTGTAAAGAGAAGGAGTTATTTGGGATGAAACGTAAATGGTTCCTGTGTCATATGTTATCTAATGTTATGTATAATTATTAGGGTTGTGACAATTTTCTTTATAAATCATAGATCTTGAGAATATCACAGACGAAATGAAAGGGTATCGAATACTATATCCCATTCAATACTCTTTAATTATCTCCGTCTATAATATTCTCGAGATCTATGTTTTTAAAATTGTCACAACCCTATTTGTCAGTTTAAAGATACAGTTTAAACCGATTCAGTTTAAAAACTGAAAAAAGTTATCAAAATCAAACTAAACCGATCCACCGATTATTCCTCTTGCCTATCGGTGTTCGTGTCCCTTTTTCGGGGCTCACTCATCCATGGTGTCTCCAGAGGACGGATTGTAATCTAACCCTGTGGGGACCGACTCCAATAACCTTATTACGCGTGATGCATTGAAGGGACGAAGGACTCGGAGTGTGAATCTCACTGGAACATTAACTTATCGCTAATTTAATGCATGCCATAAATCCTGTCTGAAGATCGGGTGACTGGAACAGAGTTCGACATGAGGGGGGGCGGGGCGAGGATTCGACAGAAGATAACGTGAAGAAAATAGACGAAATTTCTGTAAAGCTAGTTAATTGTACTTTTAAATTTATTGATTCTGAGAATATTATAGACGGAGAGAATTAAAGAGTATTGAATGGTTCTACACCAGCGGTATATAGTATTCGATACCATATCATTTCGTCTGTGATATTCTTAAGATCTATGATTTATAAAGCATACTGTCACAACCCTAGTGACAATATGCTTTATAAATCATAGAGAATATTATAGACGGAGAGAATTGAAGAGTATTGATATGGTTCTACACCATTTAATTTCTTTTGTATATATTCTAATTATAACACCTATAGGATTTGTTATAAAATCCTTCTTAAAGTTCGGCTTCTTTATTTTCTGATAGATTCAGCACACACTTATCTATCGGCATCCCATTTGCCAATATATATAATGATACACTCTAACATTTAGTACAGTAATAAATAAAAACTGAGGCTATAAGTCATAGCATCAAATTAGAAGAGAAAAGACATCTTACTTTATGGACTGAGATTATGACCCCATAGGACATAGCATAATTGCATGGGACATATCTTTATAGCTATACTCTATAGATTTAGGTATACTATAAAGATATGCAGTATAGATTTAGATATACTACCGTATATAGATTTACTGTTTAGATTTAGATATACTGCCGTGTATAGATTTACAGTTTAGATTTAGATATACTGCCGTGTATAGATTTACAGTTTAGATTTAGATATACTGCCGTATATAGATTTACAGTTTAGATTTAGATATACTACCGTATATAGATTTACAGTTTAGATTTAGATATACTGCCGTGTATAGATTTACTGTTTAGATTTAGATATACTACCGTGTATAGATTTACAGTTTAGATTTAGATATACTGCCGTGTATAGATTTACAGTTTAGATTTAGATATACTGCCGTGTATAGATTTACAGTTTAGATTTAGGTATACTATAAATAAAGATCTACAGTATAGATCTACAGTACAATTTATCTAAATTTTAGATAAATTGTAAAGATATAGATATACTGTATAAATATATGTAGATATACAATATAGTTAATAGGCTTAGATTTATGTGTTAGGTAGGTTCGTAGGCTTAATTTCCTATCACCTCTTCATTTTCCTCTTCCATCAGAAAGTGCAGTCACCGGTGCCTTTTCGCCACATTCCTTGGTAAGTGACTGCATTCACGGAGTAGCTTTTCTACATTCATGAGCTTGTTCATGAGTCACTTTCGTATTTGACTGCTTCTTCGAGTCCCTTGTATTTAATTTCTTTTTGACATCAGCGATATGGCTTTTGGTTCCGAATCAGACGTTAAACCCCCACTAAAATTAAACCAAATATTGAAATCTGAACTATCCTTATTCTTCTCTATCTCTCTATTGCCAGAAAACCTAATTTCAGGTTTATTTCTATTCAAATTGATCTCGCCATCTAATTTAAATAAGTTCAATGGAGGATTTCGGTAACGATCAATAGCCCCTTCGAATAAAACCGAAATGATGGATAGAAGAGATCGAAATTTATACCCTTCTGATCCAGAGAGATCTTCTCAATTGATCTAAAACTGTAAGAATTGGAGGAGGGCAATCTTCATGGCACATTTGATCTTATTGCCCTCTTTATGGATCTATCCTTTGGCTGTCTCTTTCCATTTGCCTAATGAAGTATGCCAGTTAAAGTTCTCAACTGACCCGCTCTCTGGTCCCCGCCAAATACCGTCACGGTAATCAGGTTATGTACCTCGAATGATGACGGTGATGACCAGTATGTCAGTTAAAGCCAATTAATTGGCTTACATTTCAAATGGTTAAAACTCAGATATAGGTAATTGGTTTAAAATTTTGAATCAATTCCTATATTTCCATGATAATTTCGGCTTGAAATATTCAAAAATGAGCCAAAATTTGTTTGGCTCCAAATTTTTGTGAAATTTTGGATCAAAAATTGGCTTACAGTTTGCCAGCATCTGAAACATGGTGACAAACTTGCCAATTAAAACCCAATAGACATACATCAAAAAGTATGATGGTTAGAAATAACTAACAGAGAATGTTTTTATGCATATGCGCATTGTATGAACATCATTGTAAACTATTTCTTATGTACATGTTTCATAGAAAATGATTTGGGACGAATGACATAATGTTGTTTTGGTTTTATGTTAAATCATTTCGATTTCAGTTACAAAGATTGCTTGTAAATCAGGTCCACGTTAAAAGTCAAACGTTTTTACAAATAACTTTTTTCAGCAATATTCCTGAATTTGACTCAATAATTAATTTTTGTTGGTCATACTGACTCGAATTAAAGTCGCACGTACAGTTAACTATATTTAACTCGGAAACTAGGTCAATTGACTGTTATTTCTTCCTATGTATTAAATTACGGAGAAATTTCTTGGCTACTGTCTTACTTAGAGAAAACAAAAGGAAACGTATATCCTGTTATTGTTGCTGTATCTAGGATACATATCCTATTATTGTTGCTGTATCTAGGATACATATCTTGTTATTGTAACCGTATCTAGGTTATATATCTTGTTATTGTAACCGTATCTAGGTTATATATCTTGTTATTATTACCGTATCTAGGTTATATATCTTGTTATTGTTACCGTATCTAGGTTATATATCTTGTTATTGTTACCGTATCTAGGTTACATATCTTGTTATTATTACCGTATCTAGGTTATATATCTTGTTATTGTTACCGTATCTAGGTTATATATCTTGTTATTATTACCGTATCTAGGTTACATATCTTGTTATTATTACCGTATCTAGGTTACACATCTTGTTATTATTACCGTATCTAGGTTACACATCTTGTTATTGTTACCGTATCTAGGTTATATATCTTGTTATTGTTACCGTATCTAGGTTATATATCTTGTTATTGTTACCGTATCTAGGTTACACATCTTGTTATTGTTACCGTATCTAGGTTATATATCTTGTTATTGTTACCGTATCTAGGTTATATATCTTGTTATTGTTACCGTATCTAGGTTACACATCTTGTTATTGTTACCGTATCTAGGTTATATATCTTGTTATTGTTACCGTATCTAGGTTATATATCTTGTTATTGTTACCGTATCTAGGTTACACATCTTGTTATTGTTACCGTATCTAGGTTATATATCTTGTTATTGTTACCGTATCTAGGTTATATATCTTGTTATTGTTACCGTATCTAGGTTATATATCTTGTTATTGTTACCGTATCTAGGTTACACATCTTGTTATTGTTACCGTATCTAGGTTATATATCTTGTTATTGTTACCGTATCTAGGTTACACATCTTGTTATTGTTACCGTATCTAGGTTATATATCTTGTTATTGTAACCGTATCTAGGTTATATATCTTGTTATTATTACCGTATCTAGGTTATATATCTTGTTATTGTTACCGTATCTAGGTTATATATCTTGTTATTGTTACCGTATCTAGGTTATATATCTTGTTATTGTTACCGTATCTAGGTTACACATCTTGTTATTGTTACCGTATCTAGGTTATATATCTTGTTATTGTTACCGTATCTAGGTTATATATCTTGTTATTGTTACCGTATCTAGGTTATATATCTTGTTATTGTTACCGTATCTAGGTTATATATCTTGTTATTGTTACCGTATCTAGGTTACATATCTTCAAGGAGTCTGCTTTCAGAGCTGGACAGTTGCCAGATAGCTCCATATTAGCTTTGGAGTAAGTAATTTGATGTGCAATACATATATGTACATGTAATTGAACTGCGTCAGATAAATATTGCATAGAGGTAAATTATGTATAATTTAATTTTATTCAAATTAATTTCTTTCACTTTTGTTATGCTCAAACTTTTCGCCAATTCCATGGCTTTTTATTATAGCTGTTTAATAGAATTTATGTCATTTGTTTAACAAATAAATTCACTAGTAATTATTCTAATATTAAAACAACCTATGAAAATATAATTGAAAAATGGTTAAGTTAGAACATTTATGAAGAATAGATCGCTTAAATTGTTATATTGATTTAATAATATTAATAGATGTTGTACGAATGTTATTCACCGTAAGAGTTCATCCCTAGTGGAATATTATTTGTATTGACTGTAAATAGATATTGTATGAATGTTCTTCACCGTAAGAGTTCATCCCTAGTGGAATATTATTTGTACTGACTGTAAATAGATATTGTATGAATGTTCTTCACCGTAAGAGTTCATCCCTAGTGGAATATTATTTGTATTGACTGTAAATAGATATTGTATGAATGTTCTTCACCGTAAGAGTTCATCCCTAGTGGAATATTATTTGTATTGACTGTAAATAGATATTGTATGAATATTCTTCACCGTAAGAGTTCATCCCTAGTGGAATATTATTTGTATTGACTGTAAATAGATATTGTATGAATGTTCTTCACCGTAAGAGTTCATCCCTAGTGGAATATTATTTGTATTGACTGTAAATAGATATTGTATAAATGTTCTTCACCGTAAGAGTTCATCCCTAGTGGAATATTATTTGTATTGACTGTAAATAGATATTGTATGAATGTTCTTCACCGTAAGAGTTCATCCCTAGTGGAATATTATTTGTATTGACTGTAAATAGATATTGTATGAATGTTCTTCACCGTAAGAGTTCATCCCTAGTGGAATATTATTTGTATTGACTGTAAATAGATATTGTATGAATGTTCTTCACCGTAAGAGTTCATCCCTAGTGGAATATTATTTGTATTGACTGTAAATAGATATTGTATGAATGTTCTTCACCGTAAGAGTTCATCCCTAGTGGAATATTATTTATATTGACTGTAAATAGATATTGTATGAATGTTCTTCACCGTAAGAGTTAATCCCTAGTGTAATATTATTTGTATTGACTGTAAATAGATATTGTATGAATGTTCTTCACCGTAAGAGTTAATCCCTAGTGTAATATTATTTGCATTGACTGTAAATAGATAGTGTATGAATGTTCTTCACCGTAAGAGTTCATCCCTAGTGGAATATTATTTATATTGACTGTAAATAGATATTGTATGAATGTTCTTCACCGTAAGAGTTCATCCCTAGTGGAATATTATTTGTATTGACTGTAAATAGATATTGTATGACTGTTCTTCACCGTAAGAGTTCATCAGTAGTGGAATATTATTTGTATTGACTGTAAATAGATATTGTATGAATGTTCTTCACCATAAGAGTTCATCCCTAGTGGAATATTATTTGTATTGACTGTAAATAGATATTGTATGAATGTTCTTCACCGTAAGAGTTCATCCCTAGTGTAATATTATTTGTATTGACTGTAAATAGATATTGTATGAATGTTCTTCACCGTAAGAGTTCATCCCTAGTGTAATATTATTTGTATTGACTGTAAATAGATAGTGTATGAATGTTCTTCACCGTAAGAGTTCATCACTAGTGGAATATTATTTGTATTGACTGTAAATAGATAGTGTATGAATGTTCTTCACCGTATGAGTTCATCCCTAGTAGAATATTATTTGTATTGACTGTAAATAGATATTGTATGAATGTTCTTCACCGTAAGAGTTCATCCCTAGTGTAATATTATTTGTATTGACTGTAAATAGATAGTGTATGAATGTTCTTCACCGTAAGAGTTCATCACTAGTGGAATATTATTTGTATTGACTGTAAATAGATAGTGTATGAATGTTCTTCACCGTATGAGTTCATCCCTAGTGGAATATTATTTGTATTGACTGTAAATAGATATTGTATGAATGTTCTTCACCGTAAGAGTTCATCACTAGTGGAATATTATTTGTATTGACTGTAAATAGATAGTGTATGAATGTTCTTCACCGTATGAGTTCATCCCTAGTGGAATATTATTTGTATTGACTGTAAATAGATATTGTATGAATGTTCTTCACCGTAAGAGTTCACCCCTAGTGGAATATTATTTGCATTGACTGTAAATAGATATTGTATGAATGTTCTTCACAGTAAGAGTTCATCCCTAGTGGAATATTATTTGTATTGACTGTAAATAGATATTGTATGAATGTTCTTCACCGTAAGAGTTCATCCCTAGTGGAATATTATTTGTATTGACTGTAAATAGATATTGTATGAATGTTCTTCACCGTAAGAGTTCATCCCTAGTGTAATATTATTTGTATTGACTGTAAATAGATATTGTATGAATGTTCTTCACCGTAAGAGTTCATCCCTAGTGTAATATTATTTGTATTGACTGTAAATAGATAGTGTATGAATGTTCTTCACCGTAAGAGTTCATCACTAGTGGAATATTATTTGTATTGACTGTAAATAGATAGTGTATGAATGTTCTTCACCGTATGAGTTCATCCCTAGTGGAATATTATTTGTATTGACTGTAAATAGATATTGTATGAATGTTCTTCACCGTAAGAGTTCATCACTAGTGGAATATTATTTGTATTGACTGTAAATAGATAGTGTATGAATGTTCTTCACCGTATGAGTTCATCCCTAATGGAATATTATTTGTATTGACTGTAAATAGATATTGTATGACTGTTCTTCACCGTAAGAGTTCATCAGTAGTGGAATATTATTTGTATTGACTGTGAATAGATATTGTATGAATATTCTTCACCGTAAGAGTTCATCCCTAGTGGAATATTATTTGTATTGACTGTAAATAGATAGTGTATGAATGTTCTTCACCGTATGAGTTCATCCCTAGTGGAATATTATTTGTATTGACTGTAAATAGATATTGTATGACTGTTCTTCACCGTAAGAGTTCATCCCTAGTGGAATATTATTTGTATTGACTGTAAATAGCTATTGTATGAATATTCTTCACCGTAAGAGTTCATCCCTAGTGGAATATTATTTGTATTGACTGTAAATAGATATTGTATGAATTTTATTCACCGTAAGAGTTCATCACTAGTGGAATATTATTTGTATTGACTGTAAATAGATAGTGTATGAATGTTCTTCACCGTATGAGTTCATCCCTAGTGGAATATTATTTGTATTGACTGTAAATAGATATTGTATGAATGTTCTTCACCGTAATAGTTCATCCCTAGTGTAATATTATTTGTATTGACTGTAAATAGATATTGTATGAATGTTCTTCACCGTAAGAGTTCATCCCTAGTGGAATATTATTTGTATTGACTGTAAATAGATAGTGTATGAATGTTCTTCACCGTAAGAGTTTATCCCTAGTGGAATATTATTTGTATTGACTGTAAATAGATATTGTATGAATATTCTTCACCGTAAGAGTTCATCCCTAGTGGAATATTATTTGTATTGACTGTAAATAGATAGTGTATGAATGTTCTTCACCGTATGAGTTCATCCCTAGTGGAATATTATTTGTATTGACTGTAAATAGATATTGTATGACTGTTCTTCACCGTAAGAGTTCATCCCTAGTGGAATATTATTTGTATTGACTGTAAATAGCTATTGTATGAATATTCTTCACCGTAAGAGTTCATCCCTAGTGGAATATTATTTGTATTGACTGTAAATAGATATTGTATGAATGTTCTTCACCGTAAGAGTTCATCCCTAGTGGAATATTATTTGCATTGACTGTAAATAGATATTGTATGAATGTTCTTCACCGTAAGAGTTCATCCCTAGTGTAATATTATTTGTATTGACTGTAAATAGATATTGTATGAATGTTCTTCACCGTAAGAGTTCATCCCTAGTGTAATATTATTTGTATTGACTGTAAATAGATAGTGTATGAATGTTCTTCACCGTAAGAGTTCATCACTAGTGGAATATTATTTGTATTGACTGTAAATAGATAGTGTATGAATGTTCTTCACCGTATGAGTTCATCCCTAGTGGAATATTATTTGTATTGACTGTAAATAGATATTGTATGAATGTTCTTCACCGTAAGAGTTCATCACTAGTGGAATATTATTTGTATTGACTGTAAATAGATAGTGTATGAATGTTCTTCACCGTATGAGTTCATCCCTAATGGAATATTATTTGTATTGACTGTAAATAGATATTGTATGACTGTTCTTCACCGTAAGAGTTCATCAGTAGTGGAATATTATTTGTATTGACTGTGAATAGATATTGTATGAATATTCTTCACCGTAAGAGTTCATCCCTAGTGGAATATTATTTGTATTGACTGTAAATAGATAGTGTATGAATGTTCTTCACCGTATGAGTTCATCCCTAGTGGAATATTATTTGTATTGACTGTAAATAGATATTGTATGACTGTTCTTCACCGTAAGAGTTCATCCCTAGTGGAATATTATTTGTATTGACTGTAAATAGCTATTGTATGAATATTCTTCACCGTAAGAGTTCATCCCTAGTGGAATATTATTTGTATTGACTGTAAATAGATATTGTATGAATTTTATTCACCGTAAGAGTTCATCACTAGTGGAATATTATTTGTATTGACTGTAAATAGATATTGTATGACTGTTCTTCACCGTAAGAGTTCATCCCTAGTGGAATATTATTTGCATTGACTGTAAATAGATATTGTATGAATGTTCTTCACAGTAAGAGTTCATCCCTAGTGGAATATTATTTGTATTGACTGTAAATAGATATTGTATGAATGTTCTTCACCGTAAGAGTTCATCCCTAGTGGAATATTATTTGTATTGACTGTAAATAGATAGTGTATGAATGTTCTTCACCGTAAGAGTTTATCCCTAGTGGAATATTATTTGTATTGACTGTAAATAGATATTGTATGAATATTCTTCACCGTAAGAGTTCATCCCTAGTGGAATATTATTTGTATTGACTGTAAATAGATAGTGTATGAATGTTCTTCACCGTATGAGTTCATCCCTAGTGGAATATTATTTGTATTGACTGTAAATAGATATTGTATGACTGTTCTTCACCGTAAGAGTTCATCCCTAGTGGAATATTATTTGTATTGACTGTAAATAGCTATTGTATGAATATTCTTCACCGTAAGAGTTCATCCCTAGTGGAATATTATTTGTATTGACTGTAAATAGATATTGTATGAATGTTCTTCACCGTAAGAGTTCATCCCTAGTGGAATATTATTTGCATTGACTGTAAATAGATATTGTATGAATGTTCTTCACAGTAAGAGTTCATCCCTAGTGGAATATTATTTGTATTGACTGTAAATAGATATTGTATGACTGTTCTTCACCGTAAGAGTTCATCCCTAGTGGAATATTATTTGTATTGACTGTAAATAGATAGTGTATGAATGTTCTTCACCGTAAGAGTTCATCCCTAGTGGAATATTATTTATATTGACTGTAAATAGATATTGTATGAATGTTCTTCACCGTAAGAGTTAATCCCTAGTGTAATATTATTTGTATTGACTGTAAATAGATATTGTATGAATGTTCTTCACCGTATGAGTTCATCCCTAGTGGAATATTATTTGTATTGACTGTAAATAGATATTGTATGAATGTTCTTCACCGTAAGAGTTCATCCCTAGTGGAATATTATTTGTATTGACTGTAAATAGATATTGTATGACTGTTCTTCACCGTAAGAGTTCATCAGTAGTGGAATATTATTTGTATTGACTGTAAATAGATATTGTATGAATGTTCTTCACCATAAGAGTTCATCCCTAGTGGAATATTATTTGTATTGACTGTAAATAGATATTGTATGAATGTTCTTCACCGTAAGAGTTCATCCCTAGTGTAATATTATTTGTATTGACTGTAAATAGATATTGTATGAATGTTCTTCACCGTAAGAGTTCATCCCTAGTGTAATATTATTTGTATTGACTGTAAATAGATAGTGTATGAATGTTCTTCACCGTAAGAGTTCATCACTAGTGGAATGTTATTTGTATTGACTGTAAATAGATAGTGTATGAATGTTCTTCACCGTATGAGTTCATCCCTAGTGGAATATTATTTGTATTGACTGTAAATAGATATTGTATGAATGTTCTTCACCGTAAGAGTTCATCCCTAGTGTAATATTATTTGTATTGACTGTAAATAGATAGTGTATGAATGTTCTTCACCGTAAGAGTTCATCACTAGTGGAATATTATTTGTATTGACTGAAAATAGATAGTGTATGAATGTTCTTCACCGTATGAGTTCATCCCTAGTGGAATATTATTTGTATTGACTGTAAATAGATATTGTAAGAATGTTCTTCACCGTAAGAGTTCATCACTAGTGGAATATTATTTGTATTGACTGTAAATAGATAGTGTATGAATGTTCTTCACCGTATGAGTTCATCCCTAGTGGAATATTATTTGTATTGACTGTAAATAGATATTGTATGAATGTTCTTCACCGTAAGAGTTCACCCCTAGTGGAATATTATTTGCATTGACTGTAAATAGATATTGTATGAATGTTCTTCACAGTAAGAGTTCATCCCTAGTGGAATATTATTTGTATTGACTGTAAATAGATATTGTATGAATGTTCTTCACCGTAAGAGTTCATCCCTAGTGGAATATTATTTGTATTGACTGTAAATAGATATTGTATGAATGTTCTTCACCGTAAGAGTTCATCCCTAGTGTAATATTATTTGTATTGACTGTAAATAGATATTGTATGAATGTTCTTCACCGTAAGAGTTCATCCCTAGTGTAATATTATTTGTATTGACTGTAAATAGATAGTGTATGAATGTTCTTCACCGTAAGAGTTCATCACTAGTGGAATATTATTTGTATTGACTGTAAATAGATAGTGTATGAATGTTCTTCACCGTATGAGTTCATCCCTAGTGGAATATTATTTGTATTGACTGTAAATAGATATTGTATGAATGTTCTTCACCGTAAGAGTTCATCACTAGTGGAATATTATTTGTATTGACTGTAAATAGATAGTGTATGAATGTTCTTCACCGTATGAGTTCATCCCTAATGGAATATTATTTGTATTGACTGTAAATAGATATTGTATGACTGTTCTTCACCGTAAGAGTTCATCAGTAGTGGAATATTATTTGTATTGACTGTGAATAGATATTGTATGAATATTCTTCACCGTAAGAGTTCATCCCTAGTGGAATATTATTTGTATTGACTGTAAATAGATAGTGTATGAATGTTCTTCACCGTATGAGTTCATCCCTAGTGGAATATTATTTGTATTGACTGTAAATAGATATTGTATGACTGTTCTTCACCGTAAGAGTTCATCCCTAGTGGAATATTATTTGTATTGACTGTAAATAGCTATTGTATGAATATTCTTCACCGTAAGAGTTCATCCCTAGTGGAATATTATTTGTATTGACTGTAAATAGATATTGTATGAATTTTATTCACCGTAAGAGTTCATCACTAGTGGAATATTATTTGTATTGACTGTAAATAGATATTGTATGACTGTTCTTCACCGTAAGAGTTCATCCCTAGTGGAATATTATTTGCATTGACTGTAAATAGATATTGTATGAATGTTCTTCACAGTAAGAGTTCATCCCTAGTGGAATATTATTTGTATTGACTGTAAATAGATATTGTATGAATGTTCTTCACCGTAAGAGTTCATCCCTAGTGGAATATTATTTGTATTGACTGTAAATAGATAGTGTATGAATGTTCTTCACCGTAAGAGTTTATCCCTAGTGGAATATTATTTGTATTGACTGTAAATAGATATTGTATGAATATTCTTCACCGTAAGAGTTCATCCCTAGTGAATATTATTTGTATTGACTGTAAATAGATAGTGTATGAATGTTCTTCACCGTATGAGTTCATCCCTAGTGGAATATTATTTGTATTGACTGTAAATAGATATTGTATGACTGTTCTTCACCGTAAGAGTTCATCCCTAGTGGAATATTATTTGTATTGACTGTAAATAGCTATTGTATGAATATTCTTCACCGTAAGAGTTCATCCCTAGTGGAATATTATTTGTATTGACTGTAAATAGATATTGTATGAATGTTCTTCACCGTAAGAGTTCATCCCTAGTGGAATATTATTTGCATTGACTGTAAATAGATATTGTATGAATGTTCTTCACAGTAAGAGTTCATCCCTAGTGGAATATTATTTGTATTGACTGTAAATAGATATTGTATGACTGTTCTTCACCGTAAGAGTTCATCCCTAGTGGAATATTATTTGTATTGACTGTAAATAGATAGTGTATGAATGTTCTTCACCGTAAGAGTTTATCCCTAGTGGAATATTATTTGTATTGACTGTAAATAGATATTGTATGAATATTCTTCACCGTAAGAGTTCATCCCTAGTGGAATATTATTTGTATTGACTGTAAATAGATAGTGTATGAATGTTCTTCACCGTATGAGTTCATCCCTAGTGGAATATTATTTGTATTGACTGTAAATAGCTATTGTATGAATGTTCTTCACCGTAAGAGTTCATCCCTAGTGGAATATTATTTGTATTGACTGTAAATAGCTATTGTATGAATGTTCTTCACCGTGAGAGTTCATCCCTAGTGGAATATTATTTGTATTGACTGTAAATAGATATTGTATGAATGTTCTTCACCGTAAGAGTTCATCCCTAGTGGAATATTATTTGTATTGACTGTCAATAGATATTGTATGAATGTTCTTCACCGTAAGAGTTCATCCCTAGTGGAATATTATTTGTATTGACTGTAAATAGATATTGTATGAATGTTCTTCACCGTAAGAGTTCATCCCTAGTGGAATATTATTTGTATTGACTGTAAATAGATATTGTATGAATGTTATTCACCGTAAGAGTTCATCCCTAGTGGAATATTATTTGTATTGACTGTAAATAGATATGGTATGAATGTTCTTCACCGTAAGAGTTCATCCCTAGTGGAATATTATTTGTATTGACTGTAAATAGATAGTGTATGAATGTTCTTCACCGTAAGAGTTCATCCCTAGTGAAATATTATTTGTATTGACTGTAAATAGATATTGTATGAATGTTATTCACCGTAAGAGTTCATCCCTAGTGGAATATTATTTGTATTGACTGTAAATAGATAGTGTATGAATGTTCTTCACCGTAAGAGTTCATCCCTAGTGGAATATTATTTGTATTGACATTGACTGTAAATAGATATTGTATGAATGTTATTCACCGTAAGAGTTCATCCCTAGTGGAATATTATTTGTATTGACTGTAAATAGATATTGTATGAATGTTCTTCACCGTAAGAGTTCATCCCTAGTGGAATATTATTTGTATTGACTGTAAATAGATATTGTATGAATGTTATTCACCGTAAGAGTTCATCACTAGTGGAATATTATTTGTATTGACTGTAAATAGATATTGTATGAATGTTATTCACCGTAAGAGTTCATCCCTAGTGGAATATTATTTGTATGGGTACCATAATTATAATCATTATATACTTTTTTTCTTATGTGATCGAAAAAGTGAAACAGTCCAATAATTCATATTTTACCCCAGAGATTTAATAACCAAATTCGTAAGGTAGTATTTTTCTCTTCCACCCGATTAGCAAATCAGTCGCAACACATTTCCAATTCACAATAAAGGAGCCGTAAAAGTAGAACATTTGCACTCAAATCGAATATTAGAAGCCAAGTAATTCGGAGCCACCATAACACTTTTACGACTGCATTTTGAGTCGTTAATGACACTTCTTGGGAGGCTTAAAAATTGCCACCGTGGATCTAAAGGTACAGTAGAACTCCCCTATAGTGATCTTCAACTAGTTCACTATAGAGAGTTTGCTCCACTATAGAGGATTTGAGAGATGAATAGAAAACTGGTCTTTTCAGGGCAGACTATAGAAAATTATTCTTCCATTTTCAAATAAATTCATTAAACAACGTGTTTCATTTCTCAGAACTCTAAAAATCAGGATGGTTCACTACTCATGACTTCATTATAGAGGAGTTATACTGGTAGAACTCATCTATAGTGAAATTGGCTTGAAAACTCTTTTTGATATTACTTTTTTCTCATATTTTAGTATTTTCATAAGAATGTATATGTGTTTTTGAAGTTCAATTTTTTTTTTACTCTGTATCGTTTTCGTTTTCAATTAATTATTGTAATATTGTATTGTATTGTATGTAAGTAATTTACTATATGCAGATGCATAGAAAACGTATGCCCATTTGTGGTAGACTAAACTAAATAGGTTCACTGTAGATTTAAGTTCACTATAGAGGAGTTCACTATAGAGGAGTTCACTATAGAGGAGTTCACTATATAGGAGTTCACTATAGAGGAGTTCACTATAGAGGAGTTCACTATAGAGGAGTTCACTATAGAGGAGTTCACTATAGAGGAGTTCACTATAGAGGAGTTCACTATAGAGGAGTTCACTATATAGGAGTTCACTATAGAGGAGTTCACTATAGAGGAGTTCACTATAGAGGAGTTCACTATAGAGGAGTTCACTATAGAGGAGTTACACTATACTGCGCTTAATTTCAACTAACGTCTATAAAAGCATGATAAGAAATAAAAATTATGTATAAGGATATTTAGAAGTCAATATTGTTTGTTTTTATAGAGGGGAATTTGATGATTTGTAACATAAAAAAAAGAGTGATTTATATAAAACTAGTGTACTTTCCCCTTTAAAATAATGGGTCATAATCAATACCAATTTATTTCCCGTTAATAGGTTACTTTTAATGAATTCAATTAAAACTAGATTATGTGCACTTGGTAGAGCGCATACCACCACTTTGACCCGTTCTCTCCCAAATTTTAATAAACTGCTAACTGGATAAAATAACCAATCGTCCCATCAAGTTTCATGCAATATGGTTGAACAGTTTTCGAGTTATTGAGTTATAAATGACCTTGACCTTTCACTGGATCGCTCCAAAATTCTACCAGATGGTTCCTGTATATTTACCAATCATCCCACCAAGTTTTATTCAATATAGTGCAATACTTTTTGAGTTATAAATGACCATGACCTTGACATTTGACCGGGTTCAGCAGGTCACTGAACATTGGCCAATTGTTTCACCAAATTTAAGGTAATTTGATTGAGACCTTTTTTTCAGTTACGCGAGTATCAAGATGATAAATAAATAAATGAATAAATAAATAAATAATTAAAAAATATGACCTACCCGCATTCTGCGAAGGTAATTAAATTTTCTGCATAGTCTAATTTATTTTATAGATAAAATACATTTAAAAATTGAATAAAAACAGGGGAATTTTTAAATATCAAGTCAATATATTCCCGTGCGTATCATAGTTACATTCTTCATGTTTAATACCCGTAGTGTAAAAGCGGGCACAAAATAAATATATAAATAAATACACGACGGGTAATATAAGGATAGACTATAGGTTTAAAATAAACACAAATCAATTTAGCATTATTTGAATAAATAGCAATGTTTGCTCTTATAATGTGAAGAGCAACAACAATATATAAAAGTAAATGAAATGTTATGTATAAAAACCATAGACTTTTATGTAATCTATACTAATAATTTCCTTAGTGTGTTTATTTATTTATTTGGTGTCCGCTTTTACACTACGGGTTTTAAACATGAAGAATGTAACTATGATACGCACGGGAATATATTGACTTGATATTTAAATTCCCCTGTTTTTATTCAATTTCTAAATGTTTTTATCTATGAAAAAAGTATCAGTTTATGCAGAAAAATAATTTGATTTTAATTTACTAAAAATAGCTTAACAACGGGTGATGAATTACTATTGGAGACCTGTTATTTTTAACGAGGCAAATACACTAGTGAACTAATAAAATTAGATTTTATTATCAATTTTTCTCAATTATCCTAAGATAAAAACTCATGTCAAGATGCTAGATAATATTTGCAGTCGAATAATGCATTCCATAGAGAAGAACATTAGCGAATGGAGCATATATTGAATGTCCCTTTCATGGACAGCACAAAGGAAGGACATGGTACAGAGGTACATCAAATGTACACAGGGAACATGCCTGCATGATCAAAGAGCAGGCAGGCCATATGCTCAGAAGATTACTAGACTCTAATATTGCTGATAAGGCAATTCGCTAATGAAAATCCCATGCGAGAAATATTCCCTTTACGTCATTCGAACTCTTTTCAGAAGGAGAAACGTTGTGCCTTTTCATAAAGAAGAAACGTTGTGCCTTTTCAAAAAGAAGAAACGTTGTGCCTTCTCAGAAAGAGAAACGTTGTGCCTTTTTAGAAAGAAGAAACGTTGTGCCTTCTCATAAGGAAGAAACGTTGTGCCTTTTCAAAAAGAAGAAACGTTGTGCCTTTTCATAAGGAAGAAACGTTGTGCCTTTTCATAAGGAAGAAACGTTGTGCCTTTTCAAAAAGAAGAAACGTTGTGCCTTCTCAGAAGGAGAAACGTTGTGCCTTTTTAGAAAGAAGAAACGTTGTGCCTTCTCATAAGGAAGAAACGTTGTGCCTTTTCAAAAAGAAGAAACGTTGTGCCTTCTCAGAAGGAGAAACGTTGTGCCTTTTTAGAAAGAAGAAACGTTGTGCCTTTTCATAAGGAAGAAACGTTGTGCCTTTTCACAAAGAAGAAACGTTGTGCCTCTTCAGAAGAAGAAACGTTGTGCCTTTTGTATATTTTCGAAATAGAGAAACGTTGCCATGCAATGCAGAAAAGATTTCACAGTGAATAAAGCATTAGCCTGTTGCATGATATATCAGATGTTTTTAGAATAGGAAGAAATGTAATTCAGTGCTGCATGTAATGGATATAAAATACAACTAAAAACTGACTTATGCTTATCAAAATAATTATAATGAAATAAAATGGAAACAAATGGTATTTCGTGTAATTGAAAGTGTATTAACATTATACATATATTAACTGGGTTTATAAGATGTAATTAGTGAACTATAACTTTTCTTGGTTTCTGATATTTTTATTCTTTTTTATTTATTATTATAAAAAACATATAAAATTCTGGATAAAAGAAAATCGAAAACCTGAATGGAATATTTCTCTATAAAATATTTCTCATATATTATAAAAGTTAAACCAATTACCCAATTAAAATAAACTCTTGAGTAAGTTACGAATTATCGGTCAGTGCTACATCTTCGGTCATATAAGAAAAAACAATATAAAAATTGTTATTAAATAGCACTGTGTAATAATAACAATTTATATATTGTTTTTTTTTTTTCTTATAGACCGAAGATGTAGTACTGACCTATAATTCGTATCTCACCCTATTGACAGCTAAATGGAAAAGCTATAGAATACTTAAATTGAAAATCATGTCATATTGAATTATTGAAGCATTTAATTGATTAAATAAATAATTAAATAAAGTACATAAGTACAACACAAACGGTTCACTAACAGTCTAGTGAATATTTATTGATATTATATGGTCTTATGTTAAATATATATTTGAAAACATAAAAAATTACTGTGCAGTGATACATATAAGATTTACTGTACAGTGATATATATAAGATTTACTGTGCAGTGATATACATAAGATTTACTGTGCAGTGATATATATAAGATTTACTGTACAGTGATATATATAAGATTTACTGTGCAGTGATATACATAAGATTTACTGTGCAGTGATACATATAAGATTTACTGTGCAGTGATAAATATAAGATTTACTGTACAGTGATAAATATAAGATTTACTGTACAGTGATATATATAAGATTTACTGTGCAGTGATAAATATAAGATTTACTGTACAGTGATAAATATAAGATTTACTGTACAGTGATATATATAACATTTACTGTACAGTGATAAATATAAGATTTACTGTACAGTGATAAATATAAGATTTACTGTACAGTGATATATATAAGATATACTGTACAGTGATATATATAAGATTTACTGTACAGTGATAAATATAAGATTTACTGTACAGTGATATATATAAGATTTACTGTACAGTGATAAATATAAGATTTACTGTACAGTGATAAATATAAGATTTACTGTACAGTGATACATATAAGATTTACTGTGCAGTGATACATATAAGATTTACTGTACAGTGATACATATAAGATTTACTGTGCAGTGATATACATAAGATTTACTGTGCAGTGATATATATAAGATTTATGCAAATTCAAATTTCAACTCATTAGCAAAAATAATAAAAATTGCGGGGAAGCTTTGCCATTTTTATTTTCTTTAGAAGGCGGTACAGCGAAATAGAAGTCATTTCTGCAGCTGTGGTTTGAGCCATTTTCTCTCTACGCTACGATTTTTAGGGCAACATTTTGGTGTATTTGGTGAATTTGGAGACTTTTTAATATTTCAACAATCAGTATATAGTGAAAGTATGTAAGAAAAATTACTGGTGAATAACTTGAAGGATGATATATCGAACATTTTGAGGATTTTTTCATATCTATCAGTTAGGCCCGTCACTCACTGAAAAATAATACGAGTCAAATTAATTTAATTTTTCAGTTAGTCCCAAAACCGGCTCAGTTATGCGAGTCAATTTGACTCATCCTAACATTTTACTCATATTGACTCCTAATTCATAGTCATATTGACTCAGGTAGAGTCAATCAAGAGAAATGACTCCAATATTGGAGATTTGCAGCCTTGACTCAAGCGATGAGTCAGGCTGACTCACATTTTTCTCTCAGTTCTCACAAATGTTAGATAGACACTGTATGCTATTTTCCGTTGATTTATAATATTAATTCCTTAGTTCTCTGGACACAATAATTGTTTGGGGGAATTTCAAGCCAGTGGAATTTGTTACAATACGAGAGAATGAAAGCTTATCCCTAGGGATGGCAAATTATTTGAATAAACGTGAGCTGCAAATTTGAGAATTCTTCTGAATGCTCCATGTTAAATTCGAATATTGTTTTTATCAAATGGCATTCAAAAATAGGAAAAAAGTATAACATACGTTTATCATTTTCTGATTCTGGTACAAAAATGGTTATTATTTACACTTACTAAAAGCAGTAACCTAATTCCTGCTAAACAAATTCTCTGAGGGCTAAAATACCTATTCACGTGCAACACAAACTGTTTCTCTATTAAGATAAGTGTTAGAACGATTAAAGTAAGCAGTCACTGTGACACGTTCTACCAACCTGTCACTAACTAATGTACGAAATTGCGTAACGGTCGGAATATCGAAACTATACCTGCAATTTGTATCCTACGGTGGGAAAATGAGAAATGAATCTGCTTTAAGTTGTTGATTTTCTTATTTACGTATACTATTGAAGGATGACACTATACCTATATGTAGAAAAGCTACCCATAATAATCTTCTATTGTCCCACCATTTCTTCCCCTACACAATCTTCTATGATCCCACCATAACTTTCCCAACTTAATCTTCTATGATCCCACAATAACTTTCCCAACATAATCTTCTATTATCCCACCATAACTTTCCCAACATAATCTTCTATGATCCCACAATAACTTTCTCATCACAATCTTCTATGATCCCACAATAACTTTCCCATCACAATCTTCTATGATCCCACCATAACTTTCCCAACATAATCTTCTATGATCCCACCATAACTTTCCCATCACAATCTTCTATGATCCCACAATAACTTTCCCATCACAATCTTCTATGATCCCACCATAACTTTCCCAACATAATCTTCTATGATCCCACCATATCTTTCTTATCACAATCTTCTATGATCCCACAATAACTTTCCCATCACAATCTTCTATGATCCCACCATAACTTTCCCAACATAATCTTCTATTATCCCACCATAACTTTCCCAACTTAATCTTCTATGATCCCACAATAACTTTCCCAACATAATCTTCTATTATCCCACCATAACTTTCCCAACATAATCTTCTATGATCCCACCATAACTTTCCCATCACAATCTTCTATGATCCCACAATAACTTTCTCATCACAATCTTCTATGATCCCACCATAACTTTCCCAACATAATCTTCTATGGTCCCACCATAACTTTCCCATCACAATCTTCTTTGATCCCACCATAACTTTCCCATCACAATCTTCTATGATCTCACCATAACTTTCCCATCACAATCTTCTATGATCCCACAATAACTTTCCCATCATTATCTTCTATGATCCCACAATAACTTTCCCATCATAATCTTCTATGATCCCACCATAACTTTCCCAACATAATCTTCTATGATCCCACCATAACTTTCCCATCACAATCTTCTATGATCCCACAATAACTTTCCCATCACAATCTTCTTTGATCCCACCATAACTTTCCCAACATAATCTTCTATGGTCCCACCATAACTTTCCCATCACAATCTTCTATGATCTCACCATAACTTTCCCATCACAATCTTCTATGATCCCACAATAACTTTCCCATCATTATCTTCTATGATCCCACAATAACTTTCCCATCATAATCTTTTACGATCCCATCATAACTTTCCCATCACAATCTTCTATGATCCCACAATAAGTTTCCCATCATAATCTTCTATGATCCCACAATAACTTTCCCATCACAATCTTCTATGATCCCACCATAACTTTCCCAACTTAATCTTCTATGACCCCACCATAACTTTCCCATCACAATCTTCTAAGGCCTCACCATAACTTTCCCAACTTAATCTTCTATGATCCCACCATAACTTTCCCAACTTAATCTTCTATGATCCCACCATAACTTTCTCTCTGTGCATGATCTTCATTTCTTTTTATCTTGTTTTCGAATCTCAAATCGAAAGTGTATGAATTGTTTCATATTTTGAACAGACTTAGCCTGTTTTCACTTCACGTAGACACAGTTTATAAATGTGTAAAAAGTTCTGGAGAATATTTCAGGAGGCTTAACGAATATGAAATAAAAGCAATTTTGAGCTGTGTAAGATTCTTGGAAATCTTCTGGTGGAGGCAGCCTACCCATCGAATCCCAAGCTTGTAAGCTGGTTACAGGAGATAATCTTTATTGGCCAGCAAAGGCGATGACTGTCGAAAACACGGAGGAGTACCTTTTCGAATGTTTGGTCTTTTAGCCACCTTTCGGCAGAACTAGCGTCTGAAAAACACGCAACTGAACTTCAAAGAAAACAAAACAAGATTGTAAGATGAAGAGAAGAGAATTTGCTACTGCATGAATGTGAGAAATGCAAAACAAAATCATTTGAACGACGAGAAGTTAATAAATTAGCAATAGAAATTTCTTCATAGGAATAAAAATATAGGAAATTATAAAACTGTGATTTATAAAATTTTACATCATCACAGTGACTCTTTTCTCTGATAGTACATCATCACAGTGACTCTTTTCTCTGATAGTACATCATCACAGTGACTCTTTTCTCTGATAGTACATCATCACAGTGACTCTTTTCTCTGATAGTACATCATCACAGTGACTCTTTTCTCTGCTAGTACATCATCACAGTGACTCTTTTCTCTGCTATCGTATTACACAATAACTAGATAATCAAGCTGCTATATTTATATCGCTCTTCACGACAGTATAATTTACATTCATAACTTGCCTCTAATGCGATTAGAGCAGAACTGTTTGCTTTATTAGTTGGATCGAATTCTAATATCACGCTAGGTTAGTTACCAATCTCACGCATCGGTGGTCAATCTGATATCCTCCCGTAAGAGTTTTGCGGCAAGACAATCGGGCTGTGGAGTTTCGCGTTTTCCACACACGTGGCCTGAGTTTACGCACCCGCTGTTGTGATTAACTCTGGTCAATTATTAGGCCAGTATGCAGAAGGTGGGAAAAAGGGTGAACAATTCAGGGTATGGTTTAGATCGTTCTAACTGATTTATAGACTTTAGTTTCAATAAATGTGAAGATTTGACTTTATTCAGCTTAATAGTGAATGATATTGGTTTTAAAATATGCATTATAGGTTTTCTAATTTTGCACTTTTGCATTATAAATAGAAAGTTTATTAGAAGGCATTCATCATATTAATCAAAGTGTAAATACACAATTGTCGATAGGACACAGTAGCGGATAACAGATTGCAGAAAGATGTTTAGCTTTCGGTAGGAATTGGCTGAGAATCATCTCTTTGTAACTGACTATCGGCTACTGTGTCATATCGGCTACTGTGTCATATCGGCTTCTGTGTCATATCGGCTACTGTGTCATATCGGCTACTGTGTCATATCGGCTACTGTGTCATATCGGCTACTGTGTCATATCGGCTACTGTGTCACATCGGCTACTGTGTCATATCGGCTACTGTGTCATATCGGCTACTGTGTCATATCGGCTACTAGTCATATCGGCTACTGTGTCATATCGGCTACTGTGTCCTATCGGCTACTGTGTCATATCAGCTACTGTGTCATATCGGCTACTGTGTCATATCGGCTACTGTGTCATATCGGCTACTGTGTCACATCGGCTACTGTGTCATATCGGCTACTGTGTCATATCGGCTACTGTGTCATATCGGCTACTAGTCATATCGGCTACTGTGTCATATCGGCTACTGTGTCCTATCGGCTACTGTGTCATATCGGCTACTGTGTCATATCAGCTACTGTGTCATATCGGCTACTGTGTCTTATCGGCTACTGTGTCATATCGGCTATTGTGTCATATCGGCTACTGTATCTTATCGGCTACTGTGTCATATCGGCTACTGTGTCATATCGGCTACTGTGTCATATCGGCTACTGTGTCATATCGGCTACTGTGTCATATCGGCTACTGTGTCATATCGGCTACTGTGTCACATCGGCTACTGTGTCATATCGGCTACTGTGTCATATCGGCTACTGTGTCATATCGGCTACTAGTCATATCGGCTACTGTGTCATATCGGCTACTGTGTCCTATCGGCTACTGTGTCATATCGGCTACTGTGTCATATCGGCTACTGTGTCATATCGGCTACTGTGTCTTATCGGCTACTGTGTCATATCGGCTACTGTGTCATATCGGCTACTGTGTCATATCGGCTACTGTGTCATATCGGCTGCTGTGTCATATCGGCTACTGTGTCATATCAGCTACTGTGTCATATCGGCTACTGTGTCATATTGGCTACTGTGTCATATTGGCTACTGTGTCATATTGGCTACTGAGTCCTATAATAACAGAATATTTTTTTCCAAAGCAGTATGAGTGACAATGAACAATTCGATGTCAAATTAGGTGATTCGTTTCACCGTATCCAACTGACGAAAAATTGGATACAAAAAAATTGATACCAAAATATGGGATAGGATGACACGTGGACAGGGAGGGAATCATTGTGGAAAATGTCTTCCATTTCTTTCCTATATGATATCGATGGAAAGAAATTGGAGGGCGAGGTACTAATTCCATACTTTGATTTTTCATAGAAATGATTATTCGGAATACAGTGTAGCTTCTTAAACTATACTTTTAGCTTCTTAAACTATTGTTTACTATACTATTAGCTTCTTAAAACCTAGAATTTAGTTTTTTAATCTTGGTGAAAGTGATATAAAATATATAGTGATTATTTAAAATTAATATCATGTTTTTCAACTAAAACCGAGAATTTTAGTTTTTACTCACGGTGAAAATTATCAACGAAAACCAAATCTTAAAATAAGATATTTTATATTTGTAAATATGTTATTTTCTCAATAAAACATAAGATAGAATATTAAACAATGTTGATATTAGGCTATTCCATTCTTTATATGTATATTGGAACTATATAAACACAAGAAATGGTTTCATTTTCCCTCTCTCACTGCAAGACACAAATCTTTCTTTTCGTTAGGTTTTCTGATGATGATTTTGCACCCTCCACAGAAATCTGAGTGATTGTCACTTACATATATACGGTATATGAGTATATATTTTGTATATTTACGTTCAATGATTACATATATACGGTATATGAGTATATATTTTGTATATATACGTTCCATGGTATTTTTTTTTTCCATATCGTTTTCTCGCGTCTTTTCTAAATTGGTAGATGACTATATTCACTTAGGGTCTGAGTTATTTTATACAATAACAATCGGTCTATTGGACTAAAGTGGCATGCTGTTTGATTATCTTACTTATAATGTATCTAGCTTTGTCTATTCAATTTATATTCTTAGTTAAATAATTAATATATACTTCTCATGATGGAAGGTTTCATTATATACTTGGAATATGGAATCGTTCAGTAACGAAAACTTGGAATTTCTGAAATTTGGTATACAGGCAAATCAGGAGAATAGGAAATGTTATTGTCAATGTAAAAATTTAACTACAGCAAATAAAGCGCATGTATTTTAAGATGAGAACTTGTATTCTAGGGGTAACTTCAACGCTTTGTATCGGTTTCACATTTTCATTTTGAGAGTCGAGACAGGATTGAAATAGGAAGAGTTGTTAGACGATTTAACTTTGAGATACCTGAAATTGAAAGTTTATTTTAAATATTATATATGAGAAGAAAAGATTTTTGGAATTTTATTAGCTATAATTTATTATAATTCCAATTTCTAAGAAACCTAGATGTTTTTTATATAACACACTCTTTCAACTAGCCCACGTCAAAACAAAAAATGACAGAGATATAGGACGTCTCTCAACCTTAAACATAAGTTTTCAGGAGAGACTGTAACATCTCTACCACCAGGTCACCTCGCTCTAGATTCTAGAAAGATGTGCCACTTCAACCAGCGATATATTCTCCTAGTACAAAATTGAGGACGGCACTGATTTCTTATTGCAGCCTAGATTGCAGGAATGGTTTTATTTCTCCCATATCAAGTCCCACACCCAATCTTAGGTGTGGAGGGGTGGATGCGTTCCTACCTACCCCTCCACTTATCACCTCCCACTGAACGTGCTACAGACAAGCTATGACTCTAATATTTACCCAGTGTATTTGTGTATTTTAGGCAAATACATTTTTTGATATTTTTGTCTTTTCTGATGTGTATTGATCCCTAAAATGAATTCAGCTCAAAGACTTCAGTTGTAGAAATGCATAAGTAGGTTAACCCTACACATGATATATGACATTGGCCTTATTGACGTTTTCTGAAATGCAATGACTGGATCGTTAGATTCCTCATAGACGCATTCTGGATGCCTGCGGAATAATTAATTTCTAGCGGAATGCCACTCTACGACTTGCTTCAATATTCGATGAAACGCCAGTTTGCAATAAAGAGCAGAAATAAGAATCAGCGTACATGTACGTGTATCTTCTATAAAGAGTGAAAATTATACATATTGGTATATTAATCCCTAAATAGTAATATGACTCGTTACCAGGGAGATTTTGGGACAACTGTTTGTCCCAATATTGGAACAACATCTCTAAAATTCTAACAGCATTAGGACAACATTGACATAAAAACATCGTTACCCCTAAAGAATGAACATCTTTTTAACAACTATAACAAGTTAATTAGAAAGCATATTATAATGCATATTGTAAAGCATATTGGAAAGTATATTAGAAAATATATTAGAAAGTGTATTAGAAAGTATATTAGAAACTATATTAGAAAGTATATTAGAAATTAATTAGAAAGCATATTAGAAAGTATATTAGGAAGATTTCAACAGACTGTTTTCACCTCACATTTCCAAGATAAGAAACAAATACATTCGCTATATGAAGATAGAGATTAATTTAGAAAAGAAGAAAATACAGTCTGTAGCTACAGTATCTGTAGCTACAGACTGAAGGTACAGATACTGTATCTTTAGATACAGTATCAGTAGTTGTATCTTAAAATATTGTATCTACAAATACTGTATCTACTGATACTGTATCTGTAGATGCAGTATCAGTAATTGTATCTTAAAATAGTGTATCTACAGATACTGTATTTGTAGATACAGTATCTACAAATACAGATGCTGTATCTACAGTCGAAGGAACTTTCTTGCTGCATTTTTCCTACGAGGCAAATTGTGCTACATTTCTTATGTCTCTTGCGTTCAGAAGTGAATTTTGTGTTTAAATTTTAAAGGCCACTTTCCTCATTCGGGCAAATGGGCAATTTAAAGTTTCAAAAATAGATAGAAAATAATTGGTTTGGCTAATTTTCAATGAGTGATGTCCATAAGAAACAAAACTTACGAACATTTTCACGAAATTGGTTTCATTTTCAAATAATGTCAGGGAAACAATCAATGAAACTTTCAGAACTGGCTATTATTTCGTTAATAATGGAGTAATCAATTGGAGTTTAATGTTGTCATATCTTAGGTAAAAAAAGTAATATTTGTAGGTCACCATAGGCCTGCCTTAGGCCTACCATTTCACTGCGCTAATTTGAACTTTAAAAGAAAATTGGTATGAAAATGAAAATATTAACGAGTGGAATTAGTTTTGCCGGATAACATTTTTTAATGTTTTAATATATATTTTTGTCATCTATTATCCTAGCATTTACTTTTAATTTAGAACAATACAAATAGAGATAGTGAACATCAATGAATTTGTAATTTATTCATAAATCTTTAATAATTTATTCATAAATTGAAATATATGCGAGGTCATTTTATTTTCTTACGGATATTTAATATGATATATTAAATAGTTAAATGCTATTTTTTTATTATATTCAAACAAATTTATTGGAATAAATAGATTTAAATTTTCCTTCAAAAAAATAACACTTTTTTCTGTTCTTTCCAATAAATTTAACTCTTTTTTTCAAACTGGTTGTAATTTAATAAACGCCTTACTATTATATAACATTAATATATAGGAGTATATAAAGTTGCCCCTAGTACTTATTGGTCTCAGTAAACTTTGGACTCTGCCACCTAACTTTTTAATGCGAATATTAGGGTCTAAGTGGAACAAAATTGCAACATTTTAACGCAGTAATATTTTGCTGTGGTGTAAAATAAGCAATTTAAATGGTGCTAAAATAAGCAATTTAAATGGTGCTGAAATAAGCAATTTAAATGGTGCTGAAATAAGCAATTTAAATGGTGCTGAAATAAGCAATTTAAATGGTGCTGAAATAAGCAATTTAAATGGTGCTGAAATAAGCAATTTAAATGGTGCTGAAATAAGCAATTTAAATGGTGCTGAAATAAGCAATTTAAATGGTGCTGAAATAAGCAATTTAAATGGTGCTGAAATAAGCAATTTAAATGGTGCTGAAATACTCAATTTAAATGGTGCTGAAATAAGCAATTTAAATGGTGCTATAAGAAGCAATTTAAATGGTGCTATAAGAAGCAATTTAAATGGTGCTGAAATAAGCAATTTAAATGGTGCTAAAATAAGCAATTTAAATGGTGCTATAAGAAGCAATTTAAATGGTGCTAAAAAAGCAATTTAAATGGTGCTGAAATAAGCAATTTAAATGGTGCTGAAATAAGCAATTTAAATGGTGCTATAAGAAGCAATTTAAATGGTGCTATAAGAATCAATTTAAATGGTGCTGAAATAAGCAATTTAAATGGTGCTGAAATAAGCAATTTAAATGGTGCTGAAATAAGCAATTTAAATGGTGCTGAAATAAGCAATTTAAATGGTGCTGAAATACTCAATTTAAATGGTGCTGAAATAAGCAATTTAAATGGTGCTATAAGAAGCAATTTAAATGGTGCTATAAGAAGCAATTTAAATGGTGCTGAAATAAGCAATTTAAATGGTGCTATAAGAAGCAATTTAAATGGTGCTAAAAAAGCAATTTAAATGGTGCTGAAATAAGCAATTTAAATGGTGCTGAAATAAGCAATTTAAATGGTGCTGAAATAAGCAATTTAAATGGTGCTGAAATAAGCAATTTAAATGGTGCTATAAGAATCAATTTAAATGGTGCTATAAGAAGCAATTTAAATGGTGCTATAAGAAGCAATTTAAATGGTGCTATAAGAAGCAATTTAAATGGTGCTATAAGAAGCAATTTAAATGGTGCTATAAGAAGCAATTTAAATGGTGCTATAAGAAGCAATTTAAATGGTGCTATAAGAAGCAATTTAAATTAGCAATATAAGCAATGACATAAAATGAAAAGGTAAATAATAATAAATTTCCAAATTTCATTTTCTCAATATGATTATTTTCTAAAATTACGTTCCATTTATTATTGGAGGAATAAAAAATATTTTAATAGGCAGCTTGTTGATTACGGAAATTGAAATATAACAAATTCTGACATTATCTAGGGTAGTTTTGTTGGGAATGTCCGACGAAAGACGATAGTCTGAAATGTTTTTAAGTTATGATAAATAACGATTGTGTTTTTGTCAAATCATTTACGGTTGAAGATAGGTATTTTTTTCGATCGATTATGAAAACCTAACGAAAGTCAACTATCGGCAATAACCAGGCAAGAAGGATTTATTCCTGGGATATTAAGGGAATATCAAAGGAATAAATCCCTTCTTGCCTAGGATATCTCCTTACTATCCCAATAAATCCTCCTTGCCATGGTATGTTTCCTCATGGGCAGGCAGGCAGGCAGGCATCATGGTTTATTTCATTAAGATGAGAAGGCTCAGAAGTGGCTGAGTGTTTGGGAAAAATGTGCACACTTCCCTCTCAAAGTTAGAGCCATTAGCTAATCCAATTGGAGCAAAGAAACAAAACTTCTAAAGAGAGTAGATCATGGGGCTAGTGTTATGAAGTGCGTCTGTGACTTATTGTAACCCCTTGTAACCCTTAGCTTGTAACCCAGAGCTTGTAACCTAAAACTTGTTACCTAGAACTGGTAAGCCAAAGTATTAAATTTTAAACTTTTAAAGAAAGTATAGTTTAAAGATTTAAAATAGTCACCAATAATTGAGGTTACGTGTTTTTAAACCTCTATGCCCAAAATCAATTTGAGCATGAAAAAAACGATAATTTTTGTGATATTGCGTTTAATAAATAAATGTACTCTAATATATGAAAAAGTATACATGTGCTTATCCGATCATTTTAATGGAGAATATTTTCAAAACCTAGTTAAAAACATCATTCAAAAGGAGACGCATTAGTCGCCTTAGGTTGTACAGGGTAAAAGGTCTAGAATTTCAAATCAGACGATATAATTATTTCCTTTCAACTTTAGATTTCCTTTCTTCCTCCCCGACACTTTAAAATAAAACATCTTCAGGAGAATAAAAGTACCCCTTAACAATGATCGAATCTGCCCCCAGAAAAACTCTCAATCCAGGAAAGTCAAAATCGAAAACCTAATCAAGATTTCATTCGAATTTTTGAACAGCAAAAGATATTCGAAGAGAGTTTTCGAAAAGATAGACGATCGATGGAGCCAGATTAGATCTTTTCAATTATGTATATTTTATTCGAATTTTTCTTAAGGCTTTGAGGGGCTGGAATAAAATGGGAATACTTGATTTTAGATAAGAATCGAATTGAAGAGCATTTTTTGAGAGCTGAAAATGAAGTAGTTCGTAGGTAGCAGTTAGAATTATTCGGATTCAACACAGGGAGAACCCGGAGATGGTGGGGTTTAATTCTCTAATTAGTATCCATGATATCTGCGGGTATCATGGATACCAACTAGAGAATAAGTTGAATTATATATTATTATATAATTTTTCTTACATAATCGAAAATGTGGAACTGTTCGATAACTCAGAACTTACCCTATACTAAAAAGGAGAGCGGAGTGTCCAAATATTGGGACACTTTCACCTTCATTACCCCTCGCACCTGACTATCTAACATTCGTAGAAAATGAATGTCATTTCCATGTCTTTAGGATATAAATCGCACTATCTTTTTTTAACTAAGATTTATATCATTTTAGTTTTTTAGTTATATTGTCCTAGCTCTTGTTGTTGTAGTACTGTTTAAATTCAAAAAAAGGTTATATTATAATAATATTGTATGATATCCTAGGCCCCCCTCACACTTGCGTTTCTCAACGCCGCCTTTAAAAAAACGCCGGGTTAGAAAAAATGCTGGTGAAAAAAAAAAACGCAAGTGTGAAGGGCTTCGTTAAAATCAATTGCAGCTAAACTCTTTGCCATGGCATTTTTTTAAAAGCGGCATTGAGAAACGCAAGTGTGAAGGGGGCGGGGCCTAAGAGAACAATCATAATTATATACTATTAAAATATTTAAAGAAAAAACTCAATTGTTCTCCTTACTAATTCTCAGAGTGTTTAGAGTGAATATTTACTAAGGACATTACGGCCCCTTCACAATATAGTGAATTATGTTTACCCCTCCCCCCCCTTGTGTGGTACAGCATAGGGGGAAATAATCCCTTGCAATCCGCTTACCCCATTCTGAAGGGAAAAACTAATTATATTAGAGAATTGTGTGCTAATTCACAACTGTAAAACCTATCACAGATTTCAGGTGAAAAAAATTATTTGAATTGAAGTAAAGATGGTTAGGTATATTACGAATTATCGGTCAGTTTCACATCTTCGGTCATATAAGAAAAAATGATATTATTATTGGCATATTATCTTTTTTATAATTGGTATCCATGATACCTGCAGGTATCATGGATACCAATTATAAAAAAAAGTTATAATATTTTTTTTCCAATATGACCGAAGATGTGAAACTGACCGATAATTCGTAATTTACACTGGACTTAATTGTTAATTTGAATTGAAAATCTACATTGAAAAAAAAGTAATGATTTGATATTTGTTATACAATAAAAAATATATTTTAAGAAATCCTTTATATTATTAAGTTTATTCAGAAAGTATTTTCGTATGTTAAGTATTTTGTGTAAATCATTGAATGTATACAAGGTTTGGAATGTAGAAAACAGTGCCACTTTTCTTCCTGACTGCTTCTTCCAGTCCCTTGTATTTAGTTTTCTTTTGAGATCAATCTAACAAAATCCAGAAATGTTTTGTACTATTACTTGCTGAGTATAAAATAACAAAACTTTGACAATGTAATAAAGTTACTTTAGTAATCAGGTGACAATATGCTTTATAAAGGACAGATCTTGAGAATATTATAGACGGAGAGAATTAAAGAGTATTGAATGGTTCTACACCAGCGGTATATAGTATTCGATACCATTTCATTTCGTCTGTGATACTCTTAAGATCTATGATTTAAAAAGCATATTGTCACAACCCAAGTAATTACATCCCTTATATTGGTACAGAAGTTTCCTATGCAGTAATAATAACTTCCAATACCAATTAAAGTGTTCGAAATAACAAGACTGTACTATAGAAGCAATTCTCGCCCTTATAAATAGTACAGTGTGTTGAACAAGTAAAGTGACTATCATCTCTATGTGGAAACTTCGTCACCTTCACAAATTGCAAAAGGTTATATTGTAGGCAGCATTTAGTTATTTATACTCTTGTTATTCGCATAACTAAAAAAGTATTCCACCAAATTGCCTGAAATTTGATGGGACGACTAGTCATTGTCCAGGAATCAGTTTAATGGATCTTGGGAGCGAGCTGGTCAAAGGTCAAGGTCATTTATTAGCGACGATGTATGTATGCGCTCAACGAGTGCCCGTCATTTAGTACTTTTTGGAAACAAAATAATTGGAGATAGCATTGATGGATAAAATGAAAATGGTTAAAATTTCAGTGACATTTGTAATGAAAATAGAAATTCAGAAGTTATTTATTTAGTATCAGTGATATCAAATTAGTAATTATAAATGGTATCCAACTTACTGTACACCTTAGAATAAAATAGTATCCAATTATTGTATCCTAATATTAAATGGTATCCAACACATATTGTATTCTAAAACACATGAAATCTAAAACTAAAGTACACATAATTCATCATTCCGCATTTCTTTCTTCAATCATCAGTATATATTGTATATATGCATTTTTATGAAGGGGATCGACAACAGAATGTTTTTTCTTTTAAATTAATAATCAGTGCGCATTGAAATTTGGTATTTTTGGTATGTAGAACCAGACAAAATAAAATATATTTGTTCGGTGAAAATGTGTGTACCGCCAATAGAAAGAGAGTTTTTAAAGAAAACGAATATTTAAGGGGTAACTTCAATGCTCTATTCCAGCTTCATATTTTCTTTTAGTGAGACGAGATAAAATTCATTTGAAAGAGGAAAAGTTAATCTATACCTAATATAAGAAGTAGATTTAAAAAAATTGTTTATAAGTTATATATAATTTTTTACACACCATTTTTAAATTTTTTTTCTCTAATTCTGATATCTGAAAAAATGTTTCAGTAATATAGTAGAGCACTTCTTCCTCTTTCAAACGAACCCTGCCATGTCTCTCTACAACAAAAACTAACAGAGAAATAATGCGTCAATCATTCCAAAATTAAGTGTTCAGGAGAGACTGAAACAGCCATACCATCAGATCATCTCGCTCTGGGAGTCTAGAAGGAAGTGGCACTTAGACAGGCGACACCTCATCTTCGTTCAAAAGTCAGTACGGAACTGACTTCTTATTTTATCCTTGTGGGTGATTGGCTTTCCCCACAATAACCCCCAAATCATCTCCCACAACCCACAAAGCTATCACTTTGATATTCACACAGAGTATTCTACAGACCTATAAGTGTGTTTTAGGAGTATAAGTGAGAGTTGATTTTTTTTCTTTCTTTTTTCATGAAGGTAGTCGATTAACAAATTAAAAATTAATTAATTATTCAAAACTATTCATAATCAAATACAATTCAAACCTACCATCACTATAACAATTTCCACAATTATCAATGGTGATAGTTAACATTTAATGAGTATTGATGCAGAGTAGGATCCTGCATACCAAGAGTTTACTGACAAACAAAACTTAAGACCTTTGATATTTCGGCAAAGCTAACACACGCACCAACAAAGGAGAGCCCTGAACAATAGCATTATGTGCTTCTATGTGTGACAAACAGCCCAAACAAAGCTAGTGCTGTTCTTCAAACGGAATAACTTGGTGAGCATGCATGCGGTGTGTTTAATTTCCTTAAAAGCATTTGGAGGGTGATCCCTTGGCCTGGGGGTCTAATTTCACAAATATTATCCTCTATGTTGTAATAATCAGTTCTATATGAATTGAGTGAATAACTATAGGAAAATACTCAACAATCTTGCTTAATAATGAGAGAAATGGATATTTTGGGGTTAAAGGATTTGTTTCAGAATTCATTGTTTTACAAACTTATATCGTATTCATGGTCTTACATTAATTATTTATTACACAATATGTTATCATTATAAAATATTTAAAAATTAAAGATATTATCCGCGAAATCAGTAACGAGTAATTGAGTGAAGATAATGAATTCGACATCTCATTAGGATATAATTTACACATTTCGTCGTAGGAGTTCATCCCAAGTGGTATATTATTTGTATTTCATTGCACAGACGACTAAGTTTTTAGCTATTCCAGATTTATATTATGAAAATAATTGAATTTGTAACATTCATACCATTTTGAAATATGTGCCGGTAAAATCATTAATTTCATTGAAAGTTTCAATTCAGTCTTAGGCACATTCTACACTAGCAGATGAAACGCCGCGTTCTCACCGCCCTGTTTACGCCAATTTAACTAATCACGGTTAAATGAATGGACAGCAAATTTCCAGTCTATAGGGTCGGACGGGTTATCACTGCACATACCATTTTTATGGGGTATCACTCCGTACCTCTTATAGTTTCAAAACCACTTGTTTTAGCCTAAATCTGATTGCACTATCCTTCCAACCATCTTCTTTTCTCCCATAAACATCATGACGCACCATTATCCTATGAATATTTCTAGAGTTAAGTCGCAATGTATGTGGAGCTCTCAAAACGATCTGAAAAAAGTTTGCGCTGGTGATTTTTAATTGCCGCAAACTCCCCAATAACTCTGGAACCGAGTTATAGATATTCATATTATTTTAATATGTTAACACAAACATTCACAGGTACATTATGTTGAATTTACAACTTCTCAGTTTTAACAGTTTTCCCGAAACAACCGTGCACAGTGATACCCCAGATAATTTAGAGGTAGAGGGGTATCACTGTGCATCATTAATAACCATATTTGTATGTAAATAAATATAAAAATTATGAGTTTTTAGCTCTTAATAAAGGCATAAATATTGAATAAGGTGTTATTTAATTATAATATTGATTAACAATAAACTTACGCTCGTAGTAGCTATGCAACTTGATGTGGGGTGTATTAAGATAGGGAGAGGGGGTATTTATAGGTTGGGGGTGAGAGGTTATTGAATTAAATATTGACTAATAATAAACCTACGATCGTATTATAATATTTGATATAAGTAGTTAGCTAGTTACGTAAATTTTAAGTGTTAAATGTGTTGTAAATTCATTAAATATGTGTTTAAAAGGTAAGGGACTATTAGATTGGGGAGAGGGCATGTAGAGAGGGAAACACAGACATTTAGATGGGGAAGAGGGGATTTAGATGGGGGAGATGGTTGTGGGAGAGAGATAATTTAGATGAGGAAGAGGGGAATTCAGATGGGTAGAGAGGGGAATTTCGATGAGAGGAGAGAATAATTTTGATGGGAGGAGTGGTTGATTTAGATGGGAAGAGAGGGATATTTAAATGGTAAAGAAGGAAGTTTAGATAGCAGGGGGGAGTGGTAATAAATTGGAGAGAGGAGGGATTTAGGTGGGGGAGAGAAGTTCTGTATTTATGCAATGCGCAGTAATACCCCTTCATGTGCGCAGTGATACCCCTATGCACTCACTAAAAGTTGCGCACGAAAAATTGCCAATAACTATTTCATTTATTTAGGTATTATTTCGAAACTGGTTCACAACCATCCTCATTCATGACCATTTCATCACGAGAAAAAGAGTTTTTCTAGTACATTTACTTTTTGAGTAAATACAGAGTTTGCGGGATTGTGCGCAGTGATACCCCGTCCGACCCTACTTGCATTTCTACCACTAACCGTTCATTTAGCAGTGATTAGTTAAATTGCCGTAAACCGGGCGGTGAAAACGAAGCGTTTTAACTGCTTTTGGGCCTTAGGTCATATTTTCTCATAACGCTTAGTCTTATTAAATGTTTTGGGTAAACATAAGTAGATGTTTAACCACTTACTTAACAGGGCCAAACGCTGGCTGAACAACTTGAGCAAAATACCTTCTTAGTCCAAAACTTTTTGTTTAACATCGGAAAAATAATGTTTTTGTAGCTTGTTTTTGGATATTTATAGAGAACTTAAGAATATTAAAACTAGCTTGTTGAAAGTCTTTAGGTAACCTATATATTGGATTAGTTTGTTGGATATTAACAGAATATCGTACTTGCATTTTTAAAAGGAAAGTTTGATGCTATATCTAAAACATGTATAGAAACGATGTCAATAGGTATGGAAGCGAGTAATAGTAGGAATAGCTTATTTGTATGCATTTCTATTTGAAGACTCTATGTATAAGGTAGTAAAACTTTAGTCTGACGATTGGCCCCTTTTTAAGTCAAAATTTCCAACAATTAATCTCAAATATCAGCTAAACCTGTTTAAATGATATCCTCAATATTTATTAGGTAGTTTCTTCGCAAAGCATCTTTCTTTTTAATGAGTAAAAGAGATTTAAATAATATATGAGTAAAATAAAAATGATTGTTATAAATAATCCTATACAGTAGAAAAACTACATTCACGTAAACTAATTAGTGTAAATTTATACTATTAGGCGAATGATGAACATAAGTTCATAAATCTTACATTACATGATACGTATTCACCGACTCTATCATTTGCATATTAATATTATTCCTATTATAAAACGAAATATTACAACCTATTCACTCACTCTATCCTGTGAAAGTGTCTCTATTCACATCATAAGACGAAACCATGAACAGCAGTTCATAAATGCTAATAATTTGCTGAGAATAAAAGCGAGACAGTGGACTCATTGTTCGAGGCTCTAATCAAATAAAAGATGCAAATATATTCTGGAACAGACAAAACTCGGGCAAACTTTGCCTTGGTGACTAATAAAGAAAAAAGAACTTTTAGGTTGCGTCTCTTGTTCTCCAATGGAGATAAAGACGAGCAACTTCAGGAACATTTTACACTACTGATAATTCGACTTAGTGAATTTGATCTAAAAATGGAATGTTAGGATTAGCAATTAGAGAGTTTGGATATGAGAATTAGAAAATGTAAGTTACGTATTGCCGTACAGATACGTATTACCGTACAGTTACGTATCACTGTACAGTTACGTATTACCGTACAGTTACGTATTACCGTACAGTTACATAGTAAAGTACAGTTACGTATTACCGTACAGTTACGTATTACCGTACAGTTACGTAATACCGTACAGTTACGTATTACCGTACAATTACGTAGTGCCGTACACTTACGTATTACCATACAGTTACGTAGTACCGTACAGTTACGTATTACCATACAGTTACGTATTACCGTACAGTTACGTATTACCGTACAGTTACGTAGTGCCGTACACTTACGCATTACCATACAGTTACGTATTACCGTACAGTTACGTATTACCGTACAGCTACGTATTACCGTATAGTTACGTAGTACCGTACAGTTACGTATTACCGTACAGTTACGTATTACCGTACAGTTACGCATTACCGTACAGTTACGTATTACCGTACAGTTACCGGGCAATTAGGTATTCTTGTGCGTTACTCATTCCTGTACGGTTGTTTGTACATATGTTTGCAAACTGAAGAAATGAGGATAAATGATAACTATATGGAAGAGCTATAGTATCCTAGATACCATCAGACTATAAATGGAAGAGCTATAGTATCCTAGGTACCATCAGACTATAAATGGAAGAGCTATAGTATCCTAGATACCATCAGACTATAAATGCAAGAGCTATAGTATCCTAGATACCATCAGACTATAAATGGAAGAGCTATAGTATCCTAGATACCATCAGACTATAAATGGAAGAGCTATAGTATCCTAGATACCATCAGACTATATTTAAATTACTCCACATCAAATTTCTATATTTTTCCATTGCATAGATAAATACAACAAAATTAATTAATAATTATGAGTGAGAATCATTGCTTATATTCAAGCAAGTACGCATTTAATTGATTATTTAATTTGCTGAAATTTCCATATTTTTAATTAATCAATAATTATTTCTTCATCTGCACATAATTTAATTAGTGAACAGCTATTTAATTACATAATCTCTCCTTTCAATTCAATCATTGTTTATTCATTTCTTCGTCATTAATTAGAGTATATTATTTCAATTGTTATAGCGCAGACATCAAAGTTTTTACCTTTTCTGAAATGAGGGCGATTGTTTAGGGCGCGGGGGGAGGGGCAGGGGTGTCGAGGGTTGTGTTTCAGGGGGAGGAAGGGGGGGGTAAAGCAAGCGCCATCATGGGGGGCGGATTCTCCTTTGATCTGCGAAGCACTCTTGATACCAAACTCAAAGCGCTTTCTAATGAATGCGGACTTTTGTTTATCCGAAATTCTCCGAGAGAACTCCTAGGACTTTCCATTGAATTTTTAGGAGAGATTGGGTGAGGAGCTTTAAAAAATTAAATAAAATAGAGTTGTTATAATTATTATTCATGGCTGAGATTGACTGCTAAATTTGATGCATGGTATGGAGGATATATACTGAGACTGCATATTATTGGTATATTATACTAATATCTAAAATATAAATTAATTTTTATATAATATCTAAAAATAACAGGAGTTTTTATCAATATCTAAAAAACATAATTCCTATAGATAGCACACATACCATCTAATAAATATAAATGTTGAAATTATTTCCATCCCTACAAGTACAATACTAAAGTAGTATTTAGCACATCACCTTTTTTCATCTAATCAGAATCACCATTGTTTGTTTCTAATTGGGTTTATATGGTTTGGTTTTAGTTTGATTTGTGTTATTTACAGGTGTCAATGGAGTCAAAAAGAGACTCGAAAACATCAATAAATTCCTTCTATTGCTTGGAGAAAAACCTTCATATGAAAATAAAGAAAATACAGTATGATAGATGAGTTCCGAGTTATTGAACAGATTCACATTTTCGATCATATAAGAGAAAGAGTATGGTAATTATTATTGAACTTTATAACTTTAAAAATTTCCTTCTTATTGTTTTAATCAATGAGCCTAATTTTTCTCATCATTTTACTGAAAACCTCATCAAAATTGATAACATATTTTTAGTTTTATATGCTTCTAAAGATTTATATAATCAAAACTCAACAAAAACCATTTTACTTCCGAATTTATTCTATTTTTTTTATTGAACACAACATTCCCTTTATAATGAGGAATTGGAGTCAGGGTTACTACCAATTCTATAAAAATCAACACTGAAATCTAGGGAACATTTAGGCCCACATAAGCTAAGAGCTTCGAGGGCAACCTAAAATTAAATTTAAAAAAAACATTCAATTTAACTGATACTAGCTTATAAGACAGACATGCTGGACAAGAACATTCAGAATGTTAAGAGTCTAATGGTGACTTTTTAAGCCTTGATTTGAAAGCAATAACTGATTCTGCTTCCTTAATGCTAACATCAATCTGATTCTAAAACTTTCAACCTACATAATAATAGATGACTGAGACTTAGTGATAGAGTACCGAGGTAAAATAATTAGAGTTATTGTGCGTAGAATAGCTATGCCGGGTAGAGTGATGAATTGTGGAACACTGAAGATCACTATCCAAATTATTAACTAAAATAACTAATCTTCCGTCAGGAGAAAAAGAATGTAAACTATTTGTTTTGAATGACAAATAGGTAGGTGCAATCATTTAAAAGTGCAATATTAAATATTCGTGTAATGGTATAAATATTAGATAAACTTATTATAGAAACGTTTATATACTTCAGGAAACAATAAATACCTTAAACAAAGGCCAACAAATGAATTGTTTGTTTATAAAATATAAATTTACAATCAAAACAAAGAGTGTACAATCTTCTTCTTCAGCGTCAGGTTAGTGATTCGTACAATTGTTGCACACAGAGTATTAAAAAACTTTAAAAGTAAATTATAAAATATAGACTGAACCGAATTGTATGCGGTTTGCAAAATAGTGATCCTAGACCTTAGTTCTATTATATTATGTAATAAACTCATTCTTTTTTCCGGAGCTTGGAGAGGACCTTTAACTATGACACCTGCAGGTATCCTATATACCCTTTGAGGTGGGGAATATATTCATTTTATTTATTCAAAAAAACAATTTTTTGAATTTTTTTATTCTTTCATCCAGTATTTGTAGCATGGATACAGAGAAATAGAAATTCACTCGATATAATATAATGTATAGAAACATCCTCAGATTAGTTGATTAATTTATTATGGAGAAGAAACTGCATGGAATTTTTGAAAATTAATTGCAATTTTTTTTAATTTGGCGAAAAGAAGTCATAGCAGGAAAATTAATTAGCGAATTAATTAGATTTATCCTCTGCAGAAAATTATTTCATGAAACCCTCCGCATTTTAGGATTTCTTTCTAAGAATTGAATGAATTAGTTTCCGTGTTTCCTTGGGATTTAATTCGGAAATGATGAAGATTTATCCGTCATTTTACTGAAATAATTAATAATGTCAAGTCATTGCAAGCGTTTGAGACGGAAAATAAATTATATTAGGGTGAACTTTAATTACAATTAGAATAATATTTAGATATAGAATGAATGCTCTTCACCGTTAGAGTTCATCCCTAGTGGAATATTATTTGTATTGACTGTAAATAGATATTGTATGAATGTTCATCACCGTAAGAGTTCATCCCTAGTGGAATATTATTTGTATTGACTGTAAATAGATATTGTATGAATGTTCTTCACCGTAAGAGTTCATCCCTAGTGGAATATTATTTGTATTGACTGTAAATAGATATTGTATGAATGTTCTTCACCGTAAGAGTTCATCCCTAGTGGAATATTATTTGTATTGACTGTAAATAGATATTCCCCGTAAGAATTCATCCCTAGTGGAATATTATTTGTATTGACTGTAAATAGATATTATATGAATGTTCTTTACCGTAAGAGTTCATCCTTGGGGTAATATTATTTGTATCGACTGTAAATAGATATTGTATGAATGGTCTTCACCTTAAGAGTTCATCCCTAGTGGAATATTATTTGTATCTTTTCTGCAAAGAGAAATTACTTTACAATTTTGAACTACTCAGTTAGGTCAGTAGAAATCCTGTATAGTGAATGTAGAGTCCTGAGTAAGAGAAACTAACCCGTATAGTCAATGTATTTCCTTTAGTCGGCCATAAAATGGCCATAAGCTTTAGAAAATATTGGCCATACTTGGCAGACTAAAGAATATTTTTTCACTATATAGGATAGTTACCCTTCCTCATGACACTACATTCACTATAGAGGAGTTCACTATAAAGGAGTGCACTATAGAGGAGTTCACTATAGAGGAGTTCACTATAGAGGAGTTCACTATAGAGGAGTTCACTATAGAGGAGTTCACTATAGAGGAGTTCACTATAGAGGAGTTCACTATAAAGGAGTTCACTATAGAGGAGTTCACTATAGATGAGTTCACTATAGAGGAGTTCACTATAGAGGAGTTCACTATAGAGGAGTTCACTATAGAGGAGTTCACTATAGAGGAGTTCACTATAGAGGAGTTCACTATAGAGGAGTTCACTATAGAGGACTTCACTATAGAGGAGTTCACCATAGAGGAGTTCACTATAGAGGAGTTCACTATAGAGGAGTTCACTATAGAGGAGTTCACTATAGAGGAGTTCACTATAGAGGAGTTCACTATAGAGGAGTTCACTGTAGAGGAGTTCACTATAGAGGAGTTCACTATAGAGGAGTTCATTATAGAGGAGTTCACTATAGAGGAGTTCACTATAGAGGAGTTCACTATAGAGGAGTTCACTATAGAGGAGTTCACTATAGAGGAGTTCACTATAGAGGAGTTCACTATAGAGGAGTTCACTATAGAGGAGTTCACTATAGAGGAGTTCACTATAGAGGAGTTCACTATAGAGGAGTTCACTGTAGAGGAGTTCACTATAGAGGAGTTCACTATAGAGGAGTTCATTATAGAGGAGTTCACTATAGAGGAGTTCACTATAGAGGAGTTCACTATAGAGGAGTTCATTATAGAGGAGTTCACTATAGAGGAGTTCACTATAGAGGAGTTCACTATAGAGGAGTTCACTATAGAGGAGTTCACTATAGAGGAGTTCACTATAGAGGAGTTCACTATAGAGGAGTTCACTATAGAGGAGTTCACTATAGAGGAGTTCACTGTAGAGGAGTTCACTATAGAGGAGTTCACTATAGAGGAGTTCATTATAGAGGAGTTCACTATAGAGGAGTTCACTATAGAGGAGTTCACTATAGAGGAGTTCATTATAGAGGAGTTCACTATAGAGGAGTTCACTATAGAGGAGTTCACTATAGAGGAGTTCACTATAGAGGAGTTCACTATAGAGGAGTTCACTATAAAGGACTTCACTATAGAGAAGTTCACTATAGAAGAGTTCACTATAGAGGAGTTCACTATAGAGGACTTCACTATAGAGGAGTTCACTATAGAGGAGTTCACTATAGAGGAGTTCACTATAGAGGAGTTCACTATAGAGGAGTTCACTATAGAGGAGTTCACTATAGAGGAGTTCACTATAGAGGAGTTCACTATAGAGGAGTTCACTATAGAGGAGTTCACTATAGAGGAGTTCACTATAGAGGAGTTCAATATAGAGGAGTTCACTATAGAGGAGTTCACTATAGAGGAGTTCACTGTAGAGGAGTTCACTATAGAGGAGTTCACTATAGAGGAGTTCACTATAGAGGAGTTCACTGTAGAGGAGTTCACTATAGAGGAGTTCACTATAGAGGAGTTCACTATAGAGGAGTTCACTATAGAGGAGTTCACTATAGAGGAGTTCACTATAGAGGAGTTCACTATAGAGGAGTTCACTATAGAGGAGTTCACTATAGAGGAGTTCACTATAGAGGAGTTCACTATAGAGGACTTCACTATAGAGGAGTTCACCATAGAGGAGTTCACTATAGAGGAGTTCACTATAGAGGAGTTCACTATAGAGGAGTTCACTATAGAGGAGTTCACTATAGAGGAGTTCACTATAGAGGAGTTCACTGTAGAGGAGTTCACTATAGAGAAGTTCACTATAAAGGAGTTCACTATAGAGGAGTTCACTATAGAGGAGTTCACTATAGAGGAGTTCACTATAGAGGAGTTCATTATAGAGGAGTTCACTATAGAGGAGTTCACTATAGAGCAGTTCACTATAGAGGAGTTCACTATAGAGGAGTTCACTATAGAGGAGTTCACTATAAAGGACTTCACTATAGAGAAGTTCACTATAGAAGAGTTCACTATAGAGGAGTTCACTATAGAGGACTTCACTATAGAGGAGTTCACTATAGAGGAGTTCACTATAGAGGAGTTCACTATAGAGGAGTTCACTATAGAGGAGTTCACTATAGAGGAGTTCACTATAGAGGAGTTCACTATAGAGGAGTTCACTATAGAGGAGTTCACTATAGAGGAGTTCACTATAGAGGAGTTCACTGTAGAGGAGTTCACTATAGAGGAGTTCACTATAGAGGAGTTCACTATAGAGGAGTTCACTATAGAGGAGTTCACTATTGAGGAGTTCACTATAGAGGAGTTCACTATAGAGGAGTTCACTATAGAGGAGTTCACTATAGAGGAGTTCACTATAGAGGAGTTCACTATAGAGGAGTTCACTATAGAGGAGTTCACTATAGAGGAGTTCACTGTAGAGGAGTTCACTATAGAGGAGTTCACTATAGAGAAGTTCACTATAGAGGAGTTCACTGTAGAGGAGTTCACTATAGAGGAGTTCACTATAGAGGAGTTCACTATAGAGGAGTTCACTATAGAGGAGTTCACTATAGAGGAGTTCACTATAGAGGAGTTCACTATAGAGGAGTTCACTATAGAGGAGTTCACTATAGAGGAGTTCACTATAGAGGACTTCACTATAGAGGAGTTCACCATAGAGGAGTTCACTATAGAGGAGTTCACTATAGAGGAGTTCACTATAGAGGAGTTCACTATAGAGGAGTTCACTATAGAGGAGTTCACTATAGAGGAGTTCACTATAGAGGAGTTGACTGTAGAGGAGTTCACTATAGAGGAGTTCACTATAGAGGAGTTCACTATAGAGGAGTTCACTATAGAGGAGTTCACTATAGAGGAGTTCACTATAGAGGAGTTCACTATAGAGGAGTTCACTATAGAGGAGTTCACTGTAGAGGAGTTCACTATAGAGAAGTTCACTATAAAGGAGTTCACTATAGAGGAGTTCACTATAGAGGAGTTCACTATAGAGGAGTTCACTATAGAGGAGTTCATTATAGAGGAGTTCACTATAGAGGAGTTCACTATAGAGCAGTTCACTATAGAGGAGTTCACTATAGAGGAGTTCACTATAGAGGAGTTCACTATAAAGGACTTCACTATAGAGAAGTTCACTATAGAAGAGTTCACTATAGAGGAGTTCACTATAGAGGACTTCACTATAGAGGAGTTCACTATAGAGGAGTTCACTATAGAGGAGTTCACTATAGAGGAGTTCACTATAGAGGAGTTCACTATAGAGGAGTTCACTATAGAGGAGTTCACTATAGAGGAGTTCACTATAGAGGAGTTCACTATAGAGGAGTTCACTATAGAGGAGTTCACTGTAGAGGAGTTCACTATAGAGGAGTTCACTATAGAGGAGTTCACTATAGAGGAGTTCACTATAGAGGAGTTCACTATTGAGGAGTTCACTATAGAGGAGTTCACTATAGAGGAGTTCACTATAGAGGAGTTCACTATAGAGGAGTTCACTATAGAGGAGTTCACTATAGAGGAGTTCACTATAGAGGAGTTCACTATAGAGGAGTTCACTGTAGAGGAGTTCACTATAGAGGAGTTCACTATAGAGGAGTTCACTATAGAGGAGTTCACTGTAGAGGAGTTCACTATAGAGGAGTTCACTATAGAGGAGTTCACTATAGAGGAGTTCACTATAGAGGAGTTCACTATAGAGGAGTTCACTATAGAGGAGTTCACTATAGAGGAGTTCACTATAGAGGAGTTCACTATAGAGGAGTTCACTATAGAGGACTTCACTATAGAGGAGTTCACCATAGAGGAGTTCACTATAGAGGAGTTCACTATAGAGGAGTTCACTATAGAGGAGTTCACTATAGAGGAGTTCACTATAGAGGAGTTCACTATAGAGGAGTTCACTATAGAGGAGTTGACTGTAGAGGAGTTCACTATAGAGAAGTTCACTATAAAGGAGTTCACTATAGAGGAGTTCACTATAGAGGAGTTCACTATAGAGGAGTTCACTATAGAGGAGTTCATTATAGAGGAGTTCACTATAGAGGAGTTCACTATAGAGGAGTTCACTATAGAGGAGTTCACTATAGAGGAGTTCACTATAGAGGAGTTCACTATAGAGGAGTTCACTATAAAGGACTTCACTATAGAGAAGTTCACTATAGAAGAGTTCACTATAGAGGAGTTCACTATAGAGGACTTCACTATAGAGGAGTTCACTATAGAGGAGTTCACTATAGAGGAGTTCACTATAGAGGAGTTCACTATAGAGGAGTTCACTATAGAGGAGTTCACTATAGAGGAGTTCACTATAGAGGACTTCACTATAGAGGAGTTCACTATAGAGGAGTTCACTATAGAGGAGTTCACTATAGAGGAGTTCACTATAGAGGAGTTCACTATAGAGGAGTTCACTATAGAGGAGTTCACTGTAGAGGAGTTCACTATAGAGGAGTTCACTATAGAGGAGTTCACTATAGAGGAGTTCACTATAGAGGAGTTCACTATAGAGGAGTTCACTATAGAGGAGTTCACTGTAGAGGAGTTCACTATAGAGGAGTTCACTATTGAGGAGTTCACTATAGAGGAGTTCACTATAGAGGAGTTCACTATAGAGGAGTTCACTATAGAGGAGTTCACTATAGAGGAGTTCACTATAGAGGAGTTCACTATTGAGGAGTTCACTATAGAGGAGTTCACTATAGAGGAGTTCACTATAGAGGAGTTCACTATAGAGGAGTTCACTATAGAGGAGTTCTACTTTACATCATCAAATTTCACACCGTGTTTAAAATACAGTCATTGATTTTACAAAGGACTTAATACTCCCTATAAGGAGTTAAAAAGAAAGACCGAAGTAACTTTTTTTCATTGAGGAACTTCCTTCCAAGCAATCAAAAGCAATTAAGAAACTCCCAGTGAGAGAATGGACTTCTTTGAATTTTCTAGAGACTCTTCACTAAGAAATGCTACCCATAGGAAGTCGGGAATGATTAACATCATATCGGAATATTCTGGGAATGACTCTTTTAATCAATATAATCGGATTAAATGAGTAATGTTGATTTTAATTACAGTAGCAGTCCTCTATAGTGAACAAATATTCTTTAGTCTCCCATAAAACGGCCACGAGTTTTAGAAAACTAAAGGAAATTTGTTCACTATAGAGGGTAGTTATCTTAATCAGGAGTCAACTGTGGGATATACTGTATTAAGTTTCAGAAAAAAGAGGAAAAGTCTGTGACTCGGTATACGGGTTATAAAAACTATAGAAAATGATCTAAAGGCTATTATGTTAATAAATTGAATAGAAATTCAACCTTATGCTAAATAAAATAAGAAATAAATTCAGTAGAATAGAAAAATATATATTTCAGTACAATTGAATTAAACAATTAATTAATTAACCATTTTATTTTGGAATAATAACAATTTGAATTTATTCACGGATCACACTTTTGTGTTTTCTTATAGTTTATTTTCTTTATAATATAATTAACGTAAAAAAAGCATACAAATTTATAATGATAATATACAAATTCTTTTATTCAACATTCATTCAAAATCTGTGTGGAAATAGTTCATATATCTCTCCAAAATGTTAACTTCACTTCCACCCGAATTAATTCTGCGAAATGATTAGGTTTTTCATTTTTACGTCAGCGTCTTACTTAATTACGTAAAAGATGCGTGGCGCCGCTAGCTCCGAGCGAAGCAAAATATGACGCGTAATGAGTTCTGATCCAGAAATGCAGCCAAGTATCAAGGAAATTATATTGTAATTAGTCGAATCAAAGGGAAAAGCCTAGCGCCTCTTTTGCCGAAATTCTTATGACTGTTTATGCTATTGGCTTCGTTAGACTATCTCCATGAGTTTTGTACAATGAGGTTATAGTTATTCATGCTATTGGCTTCGTTAGACTATCTCTATGAGTTTTGTACAATGAGGTTATAGTTATTCATGCTATTGGCTTCGTTAGACTATCTTTATGAGTTTTGTTCAATGAGGTTAAAGTTATTCATGCTATTGGCTTCGTTAGACTATCTTTATGAGTTTTGTTCAATGAGGTTAAAGTTATTCATGCTATTGGCTTCGTTAGACTATCTCTATGAGTTTTGTTCAATGAGGTTAAAGTTATTCATGCTATTGGCTTCGTTAGACTATCTCTATGAGTTTTGTTCAATGAGGTTATAGTTATTCATGCTATTGGCTTCGTTAGACTATCTTTATGAGTTTTGTTCAATGAGGTTAAAGTTATTCATGCTATTGGCTTCGTTAGACTATCTTTATGAGTTTTGTTCAATGAGGTTAAAGTTATTCATGCTATTGGCTTCGTTAGACTATCTCTATGAGTTTTGTTCAATGAGGTTATAGTTATTCATGCTATTGGCTTCGTTAGACTATCTTTATGAGTTTTGTTCAATGAGGTTATAGTTATTCATGCTATTGGCTTCGTTAGACTATCTCTATGAGTTTTGTTCAATGAGGTTATAGTTATTCATGCTAATGGCTTCGTTAGACTATCTCTATGAGTTTTGTTCAATGAGGTTATAGTTATTCATGCTATTGGCTTCGTTAGACTATCTCTATGAGTTTTGTTCAATGAGGTTATAGTTATTCATGCTATTGGCTTCGTTAGACTATCTTTATGAGTTTTGTTCAATGAGGTTAAAGTTATTCATGCTATTGGCTTCGTTAGACTATCTCTATGAGTTTTGTTCAATGAGGTTATAGTTATTCATGCTATTGGCTTCGTTAGACTATCTTTATGAGTTTTGTACAATGAGATTATAGTTATTCATGCTATTGGCTTCGTTAGACTATCTTTATGAGTTTTGTTCAATGAGGTTAAAGTTATTCATGCTATTGGCTTCGTTAGACTATCTTTATGAGTTTTGTTCAATGAGGTTAAAGTTATTCATGCTATTGGCTTCGTTAGACTATCTCTATGAGTTTTGTTCAATGAGGTTATAGTTATTCATGCTATTGGCTTCGTTAGACTATCTTTATGAGTTTTGTTCAATGAGGTTATAGTTATTCATGCTATTGGCTTCGTTAGACTATCTCTATGAGTTTTGTTCAATGAGGTTATAGTTATTCATGCTAATGGCTTCGTTAGACTATCTCTATGAGTTTTGTTCAATGAGGTTATAGTTATTCATGCTAATGGCTTCGTTAGACTATCTCTATGAGTTTTGTTCAATGAGGTTAAAGTTATTTATGATGTGTTATGAATAAAGTTAAAGCTTTTGCAATTGGAGTGTTCGGGGATGTTTTTCCCCATTGTTTAGAATGGTAACGAAAGGATCTAAATTAAAAAGGATTAATTTCATATAAAAATGAGAGGATTATCTTGAGTTAAAATGTATATATTTATAATTTGTCATTGATAAGTTTTATGTAACTAACCAGTTAACTTATTTGAAATGCTATTTAATTAATTAAATATTTTCTAAAATTACCCATAAATCGAGATAGTTATGGTGGGGCCATAGAAGATTGAGAGGGAAAGCTATGGTGGGGCCATAGAAGAAAGGGAGAGAAAGTTATGATGGGGCCATAGAAGAAAGAGAGAGAAAGTTATGGTGGGGCCATAGAAGATTGAGAGAGATAGTTAATATGGGGCCATAGAAGAAAGAGAGAGAAAGTTATGGTGGGGCCATAGAAGATTGAGAGAGAAAGTTATGGTGGGGTCATAGAAGATTAAGAGAAAAAGTTATGGTGGGGCAATAGAAGATTGAGAGAGAAAGTTATAGTGGGGCGATAGAAAATCCTACATAATCTTCCATGGCTCACCATAATTTTCTCTCCTAATGAATATAGTGAGGCCATAGAAATGTATGTACGGAGTTTCAATCCTAATCTTCTATGGCCCCACCATTTCTTTCCCTCCTCTACATCAGTCTTAACATTTTCTGTAGTCCTGATCGTGTAGCTGGCGATTAGTAAGGATGGGCAGACTCGTAAAGTTTTCCCACGGGACCCACAGGGTCAATTATAGGGGCTTCGGAGAAGCTTACGGGATCAGAAGCTAGCTGAAAAGGGATACAAATTATGCACCCAGATATGGACTGCTCGGGATAGTGATAGGGATACTGCTTGGTATATTGCTTGGGATACTGCTAGTAATACTATATTGCTTGGGATACTGTTTGGGATAATACTTGGGATACTGCTAGTAAAACTATACTGGTTGGAATAATACTTGAAATAATACTTGGGATAATATTTGGGATACTGTTTGGATACTGCTTGGGATAATATTTGGGATACTGTTTGGATACTGCTTGGGATACTAATTCAAATAAGAGTTGTTTCTGTTTACACAAACCTAACTAAATGACGAGCATTCGTAGAGCACATACCTTCGCCATCGCTTGTGAAGGACATTTATCTCTACCTTTCCCCCGTTCACTCCCAAAATCAGAATAACAGGTTCTAAATAACAGAGACCAATCGTTCCACCAAATTGAAAAAAAAGATTGGTCAAAGACTTTTTGAGTTATTGAGTTATAAAAGTCATTGACCTTGACCTTGAACTTTGACGGGATTGTTCCCAAAGTTTCACCAGAAATGTTTCTCGGACATTGACCAATCATCCCACCGAATTCCAAGCAATTTAGTCAAATACTTTTAGAGTTATGCGAATAACAATATAATATAAATAAATAAATGCCGCCAAAGATATAACCTTCTGCAATCTGCGAAGATTATAAATAATATGTATAACAAGCAGCTGATAGCATGAATACCAAATCATTTTGATGTCAGTACAATTATTGGTTTGTTTCAATTACCAAATTAAATTTTATTTTCTTCAGTTCAAATATTGGAGTAGAATGGGAGCCAGGGGTAATAACTATTTTGAAAGAACTCTCACTCTTGTAAAATAAATTAAAAGTGTTTGAATTAAAAGTGTTTAGATTAAAAATGTGAGTGTTTTGATATCAGTGTGTATAGAATTGGACGAAAGAGGCCCTCTCTTTTCTGGCATTATGTTCACATGTGGCTATTGTACTGAAGTATAATAGACATTCATCCGACCTCCTCTCGCCCTCATTATGCTTTGATCTTTAATTTAGTCGGCAAGAAGGGATTTTGACCGTACCAGTCGCTGCTTTAGTACCTATTCCCCACAAAACACATTTCTATGCACATACCATGTAGTGGCTAGGAATGATTTAGTAAGAGTACCGTGTATAGTGGCTTGGAAGGATCTTTTTAGTGTACATCATTTAAATGATTTCAACATAGGTTGGTTGATGGTTAAGTTGAGTTTAGCTTAGGATAGTCCTTTTTATGTTACTTGTGGTAGTGATGGTACAGTGGCTGTAGGAGTGTACAGGATTATCTCGTAGTTGTCAGACTGTGTTGTTGGAAGGTTATCATTTTGGCTAATATAAATATGATCCCTCGTGAATACCAAATTACACTCCAATATCGGGGATAGAAGATGGGGATAGAAGATGGGGATGGGGATAGAAGATGGGGATAGAAGATGGGGATAGAAGATGGGGATAGAAGATGGGGATAGAAGATGGGGATAGAAGATGGGGATAGAAGATGGGGATAGATGATGGGGATAGAAGATGGGGAGTGGGATCTATTGTTGTTCGATGATTGGAACCCGAGGAAATTTCCTTTTAGTTTTCATTGATATTAGCATAAAATGCATATGGTATGCATATCAATATTCCAATGCTTTTTACTTGTATTAGTACATTTAACCGAGTTAGAAATCGGAGTAGCATTTTCAACAGCATATGGCAGGCCTTCCAATCCACTGCGCCTACTTTTAAAGTGGGAAAAAAAGTCACAAATGAAACTAAAATATTCATGATTACATTGCCAGTTTTAACATCTAAGTTTTCTTGGGATACGATTATCAATTATGTGATTTTTATTTTTGGTTGTAGCTTCCATTACAAATTCTGCGTATTGAGATGTGATATCTTATCTTGTTTGTGATATCTTATCTTGTTAGTGATATCTTATCTTGTTTGTGATATCTTATCTTGTTTGTGATATCTTATCTTGTTTGTGATATCTTATCTTGTTTGTGACATCTTATCTTGTTTGTGATATCTTATCTTGTTTGTGATATCTTATCTTGTTTGTGATATCTTATCTTGTTTGTGATATCTTATCTTGTTTGTGATATCTTATCTTGTTTGTGATATCTTATCTTGTTTGTGATATCTTATCTTGTTTGTGATATCTTATCTTGTTTGTGATATCTTATCTTGTTTGTGATATCTTATCTTGTTTGTGACATCTTATCTTGTTTGTGATATCTTATCTTGTTTGTGATATCTTATCTTGTTTGTGATATCTTATCTTGTTTGTGATATCTTATCTTGTTTGTGATATCTTATCTTGTTTGTGATATCTTATCTTGTTTGTGATATCTTATCTTGTTTGTGATATCTTATCTTGTTTGTGATATCTTATCTTGTTTGTGATATCTTATCTTGTTTGTGATATCTTATCTTGTTTGTGATATCTTATCTTGTTTGTGATATCTTATCTTGTTTGTGATATCTTATCTTGTTTGTGATATCTTATCTTGTTTGTGATATCTTATCTTGTTTGTGATATCTTATCTTGTTTGTGATATCTTATCTTGTTTGTGATATCTTATCTTGTTTGTGATATCTTATCTTGTTTGTGATATCTTATCTTGTTTGTGATATCTTATCTTGTTTGTGATATCTTATCTTGTTTGTGATATCTTATCTTGTTTGTGATATCTTATCTTGTTTGTGATATCTTATCTTGTTTGTGATATCTTATCTTGTTTGTGATATCTTATCTTGTTTGTGATATCTTATCTTGTTTGTGATATCTTATCTTGTTTGTGATATCTTATCTTGTTTGTGATATCTTATCTTGTTTGTGATATCTTATCTTGTTTGTGATATCTTATCTTGTTTGTGATATCTTATCTTGTTTGTGATATCTTATCTTGTTTGTGATATCTTATCTTGTTTGTGATATCTTATCTTGTTTGTGATATCTTATCTTGTTTGTGATATCTTATCTTGTTTGTGATATCTTATCTTGTTTGTGATATCTTATCTTGTTTGTGATATCTTATCTTGTTTGTGATATCTTATCTTGTTTGTGATATCTTATCTTGTTTGTGATATCTTATCTTGTTTGTGATATCTTATCTTGTTTGTGATATCTTATCTTGTTTGTGATATCTTATCTTGTTTGTGATATCTTATCTTGTTTGTGATATCTTATCTTGTTTGTGATATCTTATCTTGTTTGTGATATCTTATCTTGTTTGTGATATCTTATCTTGTTTGTGATATCTTATCTTGTTTGTGATATCTTATCTTGTTTGTGATATCTTATCTTGTTTGTGATATCTTATCTTGTTTGTGATATCTTATCTTGTTTGTGATATCTTATCTTGTTTGTGATATCTTATCTTGTTTGTGATATCTTATCTTGTTTGTGATATCTTATCTTGTTTGTGATATCTTATCTTGTTTGTGATATCTTATCTTGTTTGTGATATCTTATCTTGTTTGTGATATCTTATCTTGTTTGTGATATCTTATCTTGTTTGTGATATCTTATCTTGTTTGTGATATCTTATCTTGTTTGTGATATCTTATCTTGTTTGTGATATCTTATGAACCATATGAATATATTCATGACACGACCAATTAACCAATAGAAATATTCTTTCCATTCCTGCTTTTCTAATAGCTTCAACAGCACGGTTAGTTATTTCAAAAACTTTTTACAGGATTTGTTACAAGATAACTCCTCCCTTCAACCAATTAAATCCCAGATTCTCTAATTATTAGATGGATTCTTACATCAAACCCCCATCCACTCAATTCATCCCCCAGACTCCTCTATTAATAATTAAGAAGATTCTTACAACATAAGCAACCCCCAGCCTATTAAACCACAGATTTCCTAATTATTAGAAGGAGCCGTTCCACCCCCCCCCCCCCTGACCTTTAAAAACTCCCTCCCCAAACCCTCATTAGGAAGATTCTTACGAAGAAACCCCCCTCTCTCCCTCACCTAATTTAACCCCCACCCTCTTCTTTATTATTAGGAAGAGCCACCCCTTCCCCCCGCCAACCCTCCTCTTCCAAATCCCCCCTCACGTCCCTAATGATTAAGAGGAGTTGTTTCAGCCGCGTCAGTCAGCCAGTCAGTCGGTAACGTGGCGCCCTCTTCCGACAATTGAAAAAAACTGACACTCTGAATAGACTCGAGCCCAGTGAAGCGCTAAATAAAATCCGCCTGAGGAAATTAGTCCTCCTTCCCTCCATCAAATTACGGAGTCAAGTTTACTCTTCAGCTTTTCTCTCTTTTTTCCTAATGTCAATGAAGGAAAAAAAGAAATTATGGTCTTCTGCCAATTGCTAAATAAAGTAACCAAAAATTTGCGAACGAGTGGTTAAACAAGACTGATTTTGACTACTTATGTTTGAATGAATTATTAGGGAGTAGAAATCTTCTTAATTTTGACAAATTGTAAATGTAGGAAGTTTTCATTTACGTAAAATTTATTTAATAATGTTTTTTTTAAATAAGATACAGTTTAAGAAAATATAAAACATCATAAACTGAAATGTGGATGATCAAAATACTTAAGCGACCCTTTATAAAACAAATTATAAAGGCTCCTCTAACTATATCAAAATAATTTATAGAATATAGTCATATTATAACTAAAAAAATCATTCTATTATTATTAAGTTTATTCAAGATTCCATTTTTAAAATCACTGTCAAACCATTTATAGTTTATTAAAAGCTTGCCATTTCTGGTGCGGAAATTCTTCAATTCGTTTTTTTATTTAATCTATACCTAATTTCTTTGGCACTAAATGATTGTTCGGTGCCTATCAAATTATTATTTTATTTTCAAAAGCAACAATTCGGATTATTTCAAGATGAACAAAATTGACTATCATACAGTCTGCGAAGAATAAAAACTTTAACACAACAAAACGGATAAATGTTTTCAGTTCAACTTTCCAAATCAGAGGCTTACTTTCGTGGTAATATTTTGAAATAAAAATAGTTTGGCAAAAGTTGGTTTGGCAAGAAAAATAATACCGTTACAAGATCAAAGGAAATACGAATTTTCTGCCACCATTTTAATTTTAATAGATCTTCATTTTGAAAAAAAATTCACAAATTTTTTTTTTAGTCCATGTTGTTTGGCTAAGCTCAATTAAATAACAAACAAATGTTTTAAGAGAAGCATCTTCTTTTAAATCAACTATTGACTATCAAAGTTACAGGTTGAAGAAAAGAATTAAGAAAGTTTAAGTCCATCTGAAAAATTAGGAGCAGAAAATTAAAACCCCCAGGGTAGGCCTACCTAAGCTTAAGAATCCTTAAAGCCTACTTTTTAGAAGTAATATGTAGATTATTATTTTTCACTGTGATTCATCTGGTCAAAACCGAAGCTGCAAAATCTAGATAAAGACATGAATATTGTGCACGCATTCGAACCGGATGACATTATTGGCAGCATCACGTGTCCCGTCCTAAATCCCACGTCTGTCCCTCCCTCTATCCCACGTCTGTCCCTATATTCTTCAGATGATAAAATCCTAGAGCAGTTCTCCGCATATATTGCCGACCGTACGCGCTGGGTCTAGTAGCTACGAGGGACCGCTGCTGCAGCGCGCTGATGCATGACTCCCCTCTTGGACGACGTCGAAAAGAACCTCTACTAACGTCAGTTCCGATACTATCGACTCTATGAAAACCTCGACAAATTAAGTAGGGTGATGGGGAAGGAGAACTATATTCTACCATTTTCATAACGTCCACCGAGTGTTGCTAGGGTTAGTTTGAGCTATCGGACGGTCCCCACATTTTCGATCACGTAAAAATAATTATATATGACATTTATTATTTAAGTTCAATTTTACTCTCTTATATATGGACAAGACACTAAAGCATCCGATAAATTGTAGTTCTATGATTGATAACCGCTTTATATTGCATTTTTTGGATAAATCAGTTTACTAGTTTTTAGGTATTTTTCTAACACCAGGACCAATTATTTCCAGTAATGTTTACGAAAATTTGTTCAAAGTGAAATATTTGCAATGAAAATTGTTACTGAAAGTTAAAGTAAGTAAGTAAGTAAAGTAAAGTAATTATCGGTAATTATAAGAAAATGAGTATACTTATGAGGAAAAACAATAGAAAAGTATTAGATAGCACTGTGTAATAATAATAATTTTTACATTGTTCTTTCTTATATGACCGAAGATGCAGTACTGATCGATAATTCGGAACTTACCCTATTTAAATTCTCTCCATATGTGCATAAGAAATACGTATATTTTCATACATCAAGATTGAAAATATATTATCTATAGCATTCATATTCAAATTTCAATTAATTAGCATACTAGTTCATTTTTCAAATTAAAAATTTCCAAAGTTGATAAAATCTCATTGAAAATTAGGAATAGGAAGCTGTAATGTAGTTTGTTGTACCGCTAGTGTGTTGTACTGCACACTTCATGATCATTTAATTAAAATTATATAACAGTCATATAAATATATAAACTATACCATCGGATTGCATCTTCAACTAATGATTAAAACAGCGTCTTAGAAGTACCTACCTAATGAAACATTCACATGTTCTAAAAAGCCTCTTACACATTTAAAACAACATTCATCAAACATTAGCTCCTCACACTTTCCTCCAGTTAGTAACATTGTTAATTCAAGAAGACTTCGACGCACACACATTTCGCACTTCGAATACTGAATCATGAAGTCCGTCGGTTCGTCCCTCGGGATTCAAATTCTAAGTGTAGAACCATTACCAGCTTACGTCAATTATAATTCGGTTAGGCTAATGAATTTCATACCTGCACACTCTCTCTAGCTGTGAATTCACCCTGATTGGTATTCAATAAGATGTAGAGATGTCATTCATTGCCTTTTAATGTACCACATAGGGACATAAGTTGTATGTACTTCTTCAGTTCCATCAGATTCCTCCTGCTGAAAGTGCTGAAGTACGTTCTTCCACAAGACTGAAAATTACATCTTCTTGCAAATCATCGGGAATTCATTAAACCTTTTAGAGATATTTAATAAGTTTAAACAAAATATTCCAGCTGTTAAATACAAAAAATGATAAATTCATTTAAGATACAGTAGAATCCTCTATAGTGAACGTAGTGTCCTGCGTAAGGAAGTAGCCTCTATAGAGAATGAAATTTTCTTTAGTCTGCCACTAATGGCCATCAGGTTTAGAAAACTAGTGGCAGAAAAAACTTTTTTTTTTAAACTTTTATGACAGACCTAAAAAAATATTCATTTTGAACCATTTTTATCCTGCAAATTTTGACTGAAAACAAGTTTTTTCATTACCAATTTTAACATATTAAATGATATGTAATCAAATTATGCTCACAATGACAAAATTAATAATGATTCAATCACGATATTACAATTAAATATACATTATAGAAGATCCTGTCTGTACTTAGAGTGTTTAAGTATTCCCCGCCATTTCAATAATAGTCACCATCAGCCCCAGGACAATATCATAAATTGTATGAGCTTTAATGAAGCAGAATAATTATTATTGTCATTAACATTTGTACGAAGTGAAGCCATTGACGCTTTACGTTTCCTCATTAATATCAAATTCACTTCTTCAGTCCCTAATGTGTTTATGATTCTGTAATATAAATGCACTAGAATGAACACTGTGTCATTTATTTATACAAATGCGATACGTAATACATTAACTAGATGACGGGCACTCGTAGAGTGCTTACCTTCGCCACCGTTTATAAATGACCTTGGCTTTTAACCTGTTTGCTCCAGAAAATTATTAAACTGGTTCCTGGATATTGCACAATCGACCCAATAGATTTCAGGCAATTCGGTTGAAAACTTTTTGAGATATAAATGACCTTGACCTTTGACCCGGTCACTCGCAAAATTTTACCAGATCCTTCCTGGACATTGACCTATCATCCAACTAAATTTCAGGCAATTTGGTTCAATACTTTTTGAGTTATGCGAATAACAAGATAACTAATAAATAAATGCCGCATGAAATATAACCTTCTGCAATTTGCGAAGGTAATGAACAATCTTCCATTAACATTTTAGACAATAATTTGACAAATTTTTCGTTAACTGGCTACCATAATACCGTAAACAGGCTACCATAACACAGTAAACAGGCTACCATTACACAGTAAACAGGCTACCGTAACACAGTAAACAGGCTACCATAACACAGTAAACAGGCTACCATAACACAGTAAACAGGCTACCATAACACAGTAAACAGGCTACCATAACACAGTAAACAGGCTACCATAACACAGTAAACAGGCTACCATAACACAGTAAACAGGCTACCGTAACAGACATACCACTTCTCCCTCTTCATTTCGCTCTGGTGACTCCATTCAAATGTCCAAAGATAAGCTATGATCACATTAACAGACCTTATTAAATAATACCGTTATATCAGTTAACAGATGTCAACTACAGGTGGGGTTAAATGTCCGATTGACATTATCCATTCACTGGACAAAGTGAATGTCAAACGCCAAAGAGATATGAGCTGACATGCTGTGTTTGAATGATTGGAAAATATAGTATTTTTTACAGTAAATATATATTTGATGCAATAGGCATCGTATTTTTTTAATTAGAAATAAAACTATAATAGAAAACATATAGGTTTTCCTAGTTCAAGTTCCTAATTGTTTGAGGGCAATGCCGCACAAGCGTTTTTACACAGCGTTTTCAAAGCGTTTCTGACTCTGTGGAAAGTATTTTTAAAACCAATTCATATGTATCCAATTTATGAGAGGCTGTTTAAATGTTGAAAAACGCTCCAAAAACGCTCCTTAGGGACGTGAACTGGGAAGGGGTAAATGTCCTATCTTATTGGCTTTCTTTTATATCATTAACAAATAATAAAATTTACAGTAATTTGCTGAATTTGAATTTCAAATACTCCTTTTTGGTATTATTTGTGTAATGTAGTCAGGATATGAATTAGTCAACTAGGGATTCACCAAAACATACAATAATGAAAATTAGATAATAATGGAAGCCAAATTATAATGAAAATCAGTTTTCAATTAATATCCTTTTAATATTTTGATAATTTAAGCGATAACCTGTTCCTATTACCGCTTAATGTATATCGGTATTGGTAGCTTTCGGTAAAAAGGACTGAAGAGCTTTTAGAAGGTGTCAACTCCACTAAAGTAACCTAATTTGTTGCGCACTCCCCCTTCACCGATTCTGACAACGTCATTTTAGACGTGACGCAAAAAAGAGTCACACTTAATAATCTCAATAAAAGGAAGTCCTTGAAAACATGTCAGGAGCAATCAATCGGACCTATAAAATGGCTCTATTATTCTGCTGGAACGAGAAAAGGTTTTAGAAAACACAAACAGGTGTAACAATGGAGGAATTGATTGAATAGGCCTGTCAATAATAGATGAATTAGGTTTTAAAGCTCCGGTAGGCTTATACTATCATAGGCTATACGATTTTTTGAAAGTCAGAATATGATATAGATAAAGATCGTGATATTGACGTTGCAGTGAGAAAGAATTGTGAGTCAGCCTGACATGCTGAGTCATGACTGAAAAACTCTAATATTGAAGTCTTCTCTTGATTGACTCTACCTGAGTCAATCTGACTATGAATCGAGAGTCAATATGACTCTTGTTTTTGAGTAAAATGTTAGGATGAGTCAAATTGACTCACATTTTTGATCTGGGTTTGGGACAAGCTGAAAACTCAGGTTTTGAGTCAATTTGACTCGTATTTTTTTCAGAGTGTGAATTCGGTTTGTTGAAAAAAGTTATTAATTTATATTATGTATATTATTCATTTCCCAATTAAATATTATGTTCCCTGAAAGTAAATATTTCATGAAATTAAAATCTTCAATATTTGTATTTTGAAATACGTTTAATATAAATATTCCTGTAGTATTTGTCAATTTTACATTTGTTTATCAGTGATTTCTTAACTATAGTGAACGTTCGGAAAAATTATATTTTTCTGGTGTGTATTTTATGAAACCTAACTATAAGGTAAGTTCCGAATTATCGGTCAGTATTGCATCTTCGGTCATATAAAAAAAAATATATAAAAATTATTATTATTTCACAGTGCTACCTATAATAACAATTTTTATATTGTTTTTTCTTATGTGACCGAAGAGATAGTACTGACCGATAATTCGTAACCTACCCAACACTTGCGCCTTTTATAATAATCATAATATAGCATTTATACCCAGTGAATGAGACATATATATTCTATAGAAAGTTATGAATAATGTAGGTACTGTAATCATTCCAGACTTTATTTTAACTTCAGAAATTTAGAAGTTTTCCGTTGCCGCAAGCGACGTCCAGAGTAGAAATTATACGTAATTCATGCGACTAACTACGGTTTCTGCAGATGTTTCTTTTCTTACTATAAGTTAAATGTTTTTTTAAGTGCAATTCTAAAACTCTTGTAGGAAAGAAATATGAGGAATTAATACACTTTGGTATACGTCCCTAGTTTAGTGGACAGTTCCACATTATCGATTATATGAAATAATATGATAATTATTTTTTTAACTCGTATTTTAGTTTAAAAAAATAACAATTTATTGAAAATTCATACGATATCTATTTACAGTCAATACAAATAATATTCCACTAGGAATGAACTCTTACGGTGAAGAACATTCATACAATATCTATTTACAGTCAATACAAATAATATTCCACTAGGGATGAACTCTTACGGTGAAGAACATTCATACGATATCTATTTACAGTCAATACAAATAATATTCCACTAGGGATGGACTTTACATTCATACAATATCTACTCACAGTCAATGGGAGGTAATATTGAAAGTAGCAATGAATTCTATCACGTTAGCTAAGGTGAAATATTATACACGATCATACATTTCAAAAACTCACCTTCCAATTCACGTCTGAAGTTTCCCCAGGCAATAACTTCTTGTTTCCAGTATTGCCCTCAATTACTCCCCAGAAGATCTCTGGTTCTCCTCCAGTATCTGTAATTGACTTGTGATGCCCTTACCCGTGTGGGGGATTGATATAAATTAGGTATCGGATGCCCTTAGCCTGCCTATTTATGATCTGCAGTGTCCCTGTCTGAAGACCATCCTACTCCATCTGCTGATTCGTAGCCTCTCCATTGGAGTAGAAGCCATGGGAGTATTTAGAGTCCGTAACTTCGGCTTATTGAGAAAATGTTTAGGTCTATACTGGTCAGGTGTGCGTGATTTTAGTGTGAGGTAAACTTGGATCATTTTGGGCATAATTTGAGCATTTTGGGCATGATCTGGAGCATTTTGGGTTATATGAGCATTTGGGCATGATTTGGAGCATTTTGGGTCATATGAGCATTTGGGCATGATTTGGAGCATTTTGGGTCATTTGAGCATTTGGGCATGATTTGGAGCATTTTGGGTCATTTGAGCATTTGGGGCATGATTTGGAGCATCTTGGGTCATTTGAGCATTTTGGGCATGATTTGGAGCATTTTGGGTCATTTGAGCATTTGGGCATGATTTGGAGCATCTTGGGTCATTTGAGCATTTTGGGCATGATTTGGAGCATCTTGGGTCATTTGAGCATTTGGGCATGATTTGGAGCATCTTGGGTCATTTGAGCATTTGGGTCATTTGAGCATTTGGGTCATTTGAGCATTTGGGCATGATTTGGAGCATTTTGGGTCATTTGAGCATTTGGGCATGATTTGGAACATTTTGGGTCATATGAGCATTTGGGCATGATTTGGAGCATTTTGGGTCATTTGAGCATTTGGGCATGATTTGGAGCATTTTGGGTCATTTGAGCATTTGGGCATGATTTGGAGCATCTTGGGTCATTTGAGCATTTGGGCATGATTTGGAGCATTTGGGTCATTTGAGCATTTGGGCATGATTTGGAGCATTTTGGGTCATTTGAGCATTTGGGCATGATTTGGAGCATTTTGGGTCATTTGAGCATTTGGACATGATTTGGAGCATCTTGGGTCATTTGAGCATTTGGGTCATTTGAGCATTTGGGCATGATCTGGAGCATTTTGGGTTATATGAGCATTTGGGCATGATTTGGAGCATTTTGGGTCATATGAGCATTTGGGCATGATTTGGAGCATTTTGGGTCATTTGAGCATTTTGGGCATGATTTGGAGCATTTTGGGTCATTTGAGCATTTGGGCATGATTTGGAGCATCTTGGGTCATTTGAGCATTTGGGCATGATTTGGAGCATCTGGGTCATTTGAGCATTTGGGCATGATTTGGAGCATTTTGGGTCATTTAAGCATTTGGGCATGATTTGGAGCATTTTGGGTCATTTGAGCATTTGGACATGATTTGGAGCATCTTGGGTCATTTGAGCATTTGGGTCATTTGAGCATTTGGGTTATTTGAGCATTTGGGTCATTTGAGCATTTGGGAATGATTTGGAGCATTTTGGGTCATTTGAGCATTTGGGCATGATTTGGAGCATTTTGGGTCATTTGAGCATTTGGGCATGATTTGGAGCATTTTGGTCATTTGAGCATTTGGGCATGATTTGGAGCATTTTGGGTCATTTGAGCATTTGGGCATGATTTGGAGCATTTTGGGTCATTTGAGTATTTCGGCATGATTTGGAGCATTTTGGGTCATTTAAGCATTTGGGCATGATTTGGAGCATTTTGGGTCATTTGAGCATTTGGGCATGATTTGGAGCATCTTGGGTCATTTGAGCATTTGGGCATGATTTGGAGCATTTTGGGTCATTTGAGCATTTGGACATGATTTGGAGCATCTTGGGTCATTTGAGCATTTGGATCATATGACAATTTGGGCATGATTTGGAGCATTTTGGGTCATCTGAGCATTTGGGGCATGATTTGGAGCATTTTGGGTCATTTGAGCATTTGGCATGATTTGGAGCATTTTGGGTCATTTGAGCATTTGGCATGATTTGGAGCATTTTGGGTCATTGAGCATTTGGGCATGATTTGGAGCATTTTGGGTCATTTGAGCATTTGGGCATGATTTGGAGCATTTTGAGTCAATTGTGAGCATTTGGCATGATTTGGAGCATTTTGGGTCATTTGAGCATTTGGGTCATTTGAGCTTTGGGTCATTTGAGCATTTGGGTCATTTGAGCATTTGGGTCATTTGAGCATTTGGGTCATTTG